>JAGGCT020002723.1:0-15071 GCA_017654935.2 Phymorhynchus buccinoides | reverse complement strand
ATAATGAGATCAGCAACTGGGTTATCCAACACACAACAGATCAACTGACCCTCAAAATATGGGCAGACAACATCAACTTTGGCCAAGGGAAACACATCAACTCGACCACCAAACGACATGCACCGCACCAAACGACCCACCAACTGTGCAGAAGTCACTAACCATTTACGCACTCCACAAATGGTAGCTCCTGTATCACGCAAAAACCGAACAGGGAACCTGGTTTACTGAACCCGACTCAAGATTCAACTTGCCTGTAAAACCATCAGCCACAGAACAAGCAACCACATCATTAGCTGACTGAGACCCAACACTGGAACAAAAACCAGCCTCAACACCTTCAACGACAGATGCGACGTTAGCCTGACCAACAAAAGGACACCTACCAGGCGGATGACTGAGCGAGCAACGCTTACAAGACAGCAAACACGCTGGAAGCGGGCCTACTGCCATTTTAAGCGGCTAAGGCTCGGACCTTGTCCCCTCCCTTCACCCTCCTTCGATCCGCGGGCGGAACTGAAAACTGCCGACAGCCCTCGGTTCTCGAGGTCGGCCCGCTTTCAGTCCGAACGCCGCAGTTTGCGAGTTTAACAGTCTTGATCAGGGGAGATGACTCTCATATGGAAATTGGAATACCACCAAATTTCTGTTATTATTAATAATTTTATTAGCTAGGGATAAAAATAAATTTTTTAAAACGAATCTACAGTTAGTTTAGATAATTTGAACTGCAGATGATTAGAATATAATTCAATCAGTATTTTTATAGTCTTCATCCATCACAAAAAGCCCCTGATCTATTTTTAGGCATTGGCTGTGAATTCAGTTTTCAATTTGATTATGAGTTGTGTTTAAACTAAAATTGTAAAATATTATTGATTAATTATATTATTGATTAATTATATTATTGATAATTTTTATTTATCTGCTTATTATAATTAAGTGAAAGCATAGCATTTCGTTTCCAGTTGACAGTTTTCAATAACCGGCGCCATATTTGTACTTAGTTGTTGTAGATCACAGTCACTGTTTTGCGCACTTCTGTCCATTTAAATCTACCAAATGCACCTGTAAATGGTAAGTATTCAAATTTACCATTAGATAAACAAACATTTACAAGTTTTCATGCTTATATACTAGCTATGTTTAATGATTTATTTTGAAGAAACTTGAAAATTTCGCCCTTTGAAACTTTGCTCAAAACTCTGGTTCAGATAGATACACTATCATACAGTAGGGTGGTTATAAAATTTAAAAAAAATATTTAAATCCTAATAAAATTTATGTCATTGGAAAGAGCCCGACAAGACCTTTAAAATGATACCCAAATTATCAAAATCGGTCGAAAATTGAGAAAGTTACGACGTTTTAAAATGTTAGCTTTTTTTACATGAGCTAAGAAAAAGTTGATCAAGATTACCGGCCCTTACCGTATCAAGGTTTGGATGAATAAAACAGCCATAACTTTTTCTTTTTTTTACCAATAAACAAAACATTGGTACCAAAATAAAGCTTATTCAAAGGGGCAACATTAACCCCAAACATTAGACAGATTAGGCCTAAGCTTTTTGTGCGACTCACAAGATCGCAACATCAACATGCGCGTGACAGAAAACATGTCCGACAGTCTTCGACGTAACACCTCCCGACTTGTGGAGACCTTGAGCAGCATTGAGATTTATTCTAGATGCACCAAATTTGGTGTACTTGTAGAAAAATAATTAAATGTAACTGCGCATTTGTTTTAAAGAATTATGTAATTACCGTTCAGAAATGATAAACGAATGAATTGGACCCAAATATTGGATCGCTTGTCTCTCGCGATCGGCCGTCTTAGCGTAAAAAAAGATCGTTCCCGAATGACCGAGTAGGTGTCTGCTTCCCGAAAGAAAGAAACTCGGATGGTCAGCGCCAAGAATAACCACCAATAAAAACAAGCAAAGGAAGTGACCGTTTGGCACATAGCCAAAATCGCGGTTCGGATTTTCAACGAGAAAAATCGCTGCGGCTTGACCTAATTCCGTCGTTCCTATCATACAGACTGTCACAGTACGTGTAAGCCTGTAAGGGGAGCCCTTTCAGTTAGTTTCCTGTTGAACTTGAACAATGTGCAATGAATAGCAGCAGTTGAAAGTAGCTCACGTTCTACAGAGTGATGTGTTAAGTATTTTCAATTTTGTGCTCTAGTCTGACATTTTAATTACTGTAGTTTTTGTTTAATTGTTGCCAACTAATTGCTTGTAAGAACTTGTTAGTACTACTACTAGTAGTAGTACTACTTCACTACTACAGTACTAGTAGTAGTTGTTTACAGTAAAACTAAAAGATGTACATTGTCTTTCATTTGTATGTGTTTTCAAGATTGTCAGTGGGTTATACTTATGTATAGTTATAGTACTTATACATGCCTCTGTATCACTGATGCTTTGTAAAATTGATTACAAAATAGGATTTTAATGTAGTTGTCGTGAGTGCTGTACAATATTTTTGAATTCCAAGGCGTATAAAAGTATGTGCGATGTGTGTGTGTGATTGTGTGATGTATGTCCGTATGTTTGTATCATGTAATTTGTGTGTGTGTATGTATCATTGTATGTAATTTGTGTGTGTGTGTGTGTGCGTGCGCCCTCGGCCGCGCTTCCGAGCAGGTGTGTGTGTGTGTGAGTGTTGTGTGGGTTCTGTGTGGGTATATCATATGTGCTTGCATGTGTATGTGTGCGCATGAGAGATTGTGTTCAGATAGACAGAGGGGAGGGGGGAGTGAGTATGTGTCTGTGAGAGTGAGTGCACATGTGTGTTTTGTGTATGTGAGTGCGTGTTTGTACAACTACAAGTGTATGTTTGTGTATGTGTGTGTGTGCATTTCAGTGAGAATGTGTTTTCTGTGTGTTTGATGAAATGTGGGTGGGTCTGTCACTGTGTGTGTATGTCTGTGTGCAACTGCAAGAACGTATTTACTCGTGTGCGTGCACATAATTTTTTTATGTGCATTTGTGTCTTGTGCGTGTGTGTGTTTCAATGCTGATTGTAAAGTGCTTTGTGCTCGATAAAAAAGCTATATAGGTGTCCGTTTATCATTATTATTATTAACCCACCTCCACATTTTGTGTGTGTAATTATAATGAGAGACAGACAGACAGATTGAGTTAGACACATAGGGATCTCTCTCTCTCTCTCTCTCTCTCTCTCTCTCTCTCTCTCTCTCTCTCTCTCTTGCAGAGATAATTTTCAAACTCATAATTTTACATGTTTTGGCCATGCATCAAACATGTATGGGTAAATAAATAACATCACATTATTCTTTACAACAATAGAATACACAAAACCCCAAACAAGTTTAGCAGAAAATAAATAATTAATTATGAGAGGGGGGGGGGGGGGAATCACAGGAGCATGCTGGAACTTGGCTAGGCCTGTTGCACCCATTGTATTAATTTACCTGGTAAGGGATAGGGTTAGAGGTTAGATCCAAGAACAGTATTGAACATTATTTTGAACATTTTTCACCCAGCTGTTGTACTTAAATCATCAGCATTGCCCAGTCTACCATGCACTACGACGCCAAACCTGGCCAGGGGGAGTGGAGCTACAGGTACAGCTCTGGGGCAGCCACACCGACCTGGAGAAGACTGTGGGGTTCATCATGGCGACCACCTTAGAAGTCTGAGGCTGCCACTTACATCATCATCCACAGAAGTACTTCATTGGGTATTCCGGTGAGGGATAGGGTTAGAATTAGTTTAAGATTATTTTCATGCCACAGAAAGTTTGAAACATGAAAATTATCAGCAAGGAAAACAACTGTAAGCCGTATAAATTCAGATTCGCCATTCATGTGTACATCATGGGACATTCCAGTTAAAATGATGACCGTTAAATGCCAAGTTCGCATTTATATGGTAATGCCTCAAGCAGCTGTTTATTTTCTTAACTTTTAGCCATAAATGTTTAATTCTGACAAAAATAGCCCTAAACTGATTCTAAGTCTAACCTTATCCCTTACCCAATGAAGTGAAAAGAATTTGGGTGAAAAATGCTCAAACTAACTTCCGATATTGTCGTTAGATTTAAGTTTAACCGGGTTAGAATCAGTTTATGAGCCTTTGACACGTTGTTTTCATGCCACAGAAAATTTGGAAAATTAAAATAATCAACAAGGAAAAATAAATGTAAACCCTCAAAATTCAGCATCCCCATTCAGAATTGCCATATCAGCATGAGAAATTCCTGTAAAAATGGCAACAATTTTAAAAAGACTTAAATGCAAAACGTACTGTAGGTCTTTGAGCGGATGTTTATTTTTTTAAACTACAATTATTAATCCTTGATTGTGATGGAAATTGTCCTAAACTGATTCTTACCCTATCCCTTACCTGATGAACTTTAGAAATTTGTCAGAAAAGGCCAATTTCCTGCATGCTCATGTGCTTTAAGCACAGAGAGAGAGAGAGAGAGAGAGAGAGAGAGAGAGAGAGAGAGAGAGAGAGAGAGAGAGAGAGAGAGAGAGAGAGAGAGAGCAAAACTAATTTTAGAATGACCACAGGTTCAATATTTGAAATAATCTTTGCCCGTGTGTGTCTGTGTATGTGTGTGTGTGTTCTTTTTTTTTAGGCAGAGCCTGTAATTACAGCACTGTCATCAAAGGTTATGATTACAGCAGTCAGTCAGGTAAGATAAGAACTGTGAGCATTTTCCTGTAGAAACTGTCTAATCAGACTTTATTCCAAGCTTCATAATATCTTCATGGATGCTCCTTCTTGCAAGATGTCCTGAGTTGCAGGATTTTAAAATTTTAAATTGCCTAGAGCCGGCGTTGCCGGATTATGAAAATTTGAGAAGCAACGATTTTCTTGCGCGCGCACAGGGCCTATGTAAGTATTTGCTATATTCAAAGAATGTAGCCATTGTACTTGTCTAGAGAGGTGAAAAAAGAGTAGTAAATCACTAAATGCGTGTGTGTGTGTGTGTGTGTGTGCACTGCCCCTGCACCGCCAAAGCCGCCCCCTTGCAGGATTTGTTTTAATTTCCCAAGAGCACCGATCAATTTTTATGTTTAGAATTTTCAACTGAACCCCAGAGGGTTAAATATGCAAAATAAAAAAAGCAACTGATCTAGAAAAATCCACTTTGTAAAAGTGGTTCTGTCTGATCACTGTCTGAGTGTTGCAATAGTGGCATAACTGTAGCCTCTGTGTTTTTAACCAGTATATTTTTTTTTCATTACAAGTGATCTGCTTTTATGTGTGATTTGTTTGTGTGTGTCTGTGTGACTTTGCATGTGTGTGAGTGTGACTGCATGTGTGTGTATCTGTGCACACGCGTCCACGCTTGAATTATATATTATTTCTTCTAATACATGTCTGCAGGACTTCCCAGCATCCAATATGAAGGCGGTATACATTATTTTAGTGTTAGGCCTTGCGCACAATTTCTGTATGAAAAACAAATCTGAAAAATTAAAACAATCCTGGAAGTAAGAAACATGAAGGATTGTGCACATTATGCGCGGAAACACATGCACATTCCCATCCGCTTATTTCTTACTTTCTTTTACTTATTTCAGATTGCAGATGGAATGTGCCCATGGGTTTCCACATGTAATGTGTACAAGCCCTATTTGAAAAGCATTAGAGCTTAAAGTTAAAGACTATTTGATATAGAACTCGTGTCCTATTTAATTGGCAGCAATTTACTAAGACATTGATAATTTTAATCTTTGTCACTATGTCAGTAATATCAGTGAAATACAGACAATCATTTATTAACATTTTCACATGTTTGTAAAAGTTTATTGCACTTACAGGCCATGGGAAATAAAGCAATGATTTGTTGTTGTTTTTTCTAATCTCATTTACAGTGAGCTATGGAGGAACTCTCCCACAGCCTCCAGCGTCACAGTTTTCTTCGCTCCCATACCACTCTTCACAAGGTATTCTACTGTATAGTGTACAGTTTTTATTTTTACTGTTGAGATTTGCTTTGAAAATTAAATCTTATAAGATGTGTACTTGCTTTTATAATAATACTAGCGCTTCCCGCTTCGACTTCTGTGCAACCCACTTTGTTAAAAGAAATTTAAATAGCACCAGTATAGTTTAGTCTAGGCTTTCACAATTGTTTTATACGGGGGGGGGGGGGATAAAGTTGCAATAATGTTAACGTATTTCACTTGATCCTATACCTCACTTTGTCCTATGTTCTCCTGTATTCCTCCTCAATCTCTCTTTCTCTGTTTTCAGGTACACATAAATATGCTTTCACAAATCTTTTTTCATATTTGATCTCTGCATCTGTTTCCTTCCATATGTGTGTGAAAATTCAGGAGCAGTTCGGATGAATCCGCAGACCCGGGATGCCACCAACGACAACATCAAGAAATCTGCCCAGGAGTGGTTCCGGATTGCTTCGAATCGGTGTGGTGGCCAAAGAAGGCGACAAAAATAAGTTGCGGAACAAGCTCAACGCCAGTCACAAGAAGAGCAATCAACCCGTCTCTAATCAGTCTTTCTTTCATTTTCCAGTTCTGATTTTTTGTCTTCTTACTAATGGGGCTCTATGCTACTAATAGGCGATGCAACTACTTTGTGACAGGCAAGGGCGATAATCTTATGTTAACGGCGCACACTTACCGGTGCACGAGACAGGGGCAGAGAATGTCAGTATAAAAATTAATTGACTGACCTTGTGTGGTTATCTAATTGTTAAGGAAAGAATCTCAAAGCTTTCAATTTGTTACTTGTTTTGGTTGTTCTGTTAAGAAATTTTGAGGTTTTCTTGTTCAATATTTGTTTATGTTTTTATTTCATATTAAAATTTTTAAACCCTTCTGTTGAAATTTCTCTGTTTTGTATTTGCAATGTTGGCAGTTATCCAAGTTTGTGTAAACTATAGTTTATGTCATTGGCATAAACTTTCTGCATAATTTGTTTTCTTGGTGTGAAGAATGATTATGTACAGTGGAACCTCCCTTATAAGACTTCCCCATTATAAGACTCCCTCCCACATAAGACCAGCTTCTCTGAGACTGCCCTTTTTTGTAAGTATTAAAATTACCTCCCTTATAAGACCCCTCCCTTATAAGACCTCATTTAGGATGTTTGATGTCTTATAAGGGAGGTTCCACTGTATTAATGCATTTGCAAGACTGCCTGTGTGAGAGGTAATTGATTGTGGTCGACATTGTGCAAGAGTGTTGATTGAGGGTGCATTTGGAAGACTGCCTGTGTGAGAGGTAATTGATTGTGGTCGACATTGTGCAAGAGTGTTGATTGAGGGTGCATTTGGAAGACTGCCTGTGTGAGAGGTAATTGATTGTGGGCGACATTGTGCAAGAGTGTTAATTGAGGGTGCATTTGGAAGACTGCCTGTGTGAGAGGTAATTGATTGTGGGCGACATTGTGCCAGAGTGTTGATTGAGGGTGCATTTGGAAGACTGCCTGTGTGAGAGGTAATTGATTGTGGTCGACATTGTGCCAGAGTGTTGATTGAGGGTGCATTTGGAAGACTGCCTGTGTGAGAGGTAATTGATTGTGGGCGACATTGTGCCAGAGTGTTGATTGAGGGTGCATTTGGAAGGATGGGATGTGAGAATCTTCCCATGTTTACTCTCTGGGTCTAATTTCATTCCCCCCCCCCCCCCCCCCCTTTTTCTTTCTCCTGCACTCAACCCCATGACCTCCCAATAAGGAATTGTGCCATGTTCTTCTTCTTCTACCGTTGATTTGGAGCTTGTGTTAATTTTCTTGTATTCACTTGGCTGAAAATATTGTCCAAAAGTTAACATGTGGAGGTGATCAGTCTGGTATTACAAAGAACCTTAGGCCTCGTACACAATTCAATGCAGAATCCCATGTACAATCCGTAATTAGGTAAAAGAAGGAAGGATAAAAACTTAGAGATTAGGGGAAATTCAGACACGTGTGCAAATCTTTTCCCTTCTTTCCTTTACTTATTTACGGGCTGCGCACAGGTTTCTGCATGTATGTGTATGTAGTAGTAGTAGTAGAATAGGGACTAATGAAGCTGTCAAGCTTTTTAGAGGTCCTATCGATTTGCAATTCGATATTTAATATGGTACATGGGGGGGAAAATATGGTGAAATGGTGAAAACAAATCTATCATTTCTGTATATTGCCAATGCCTGATTCAGGAAACTGGTGCTATCTATATATGTGTGTGTGTTGTGAATAATGGATGACACTTTTGACATGGTATTTCTATAGTATAAGTTCTAAAAAATGTATGCATGTTTGAAAAAAAAAAATTAAACTTTCCTGTTGGAGTACTCCTATTTTGTGAAAAATACACTTATTTTGAATATGTGAAGCCCGATTTCAGGTCTGAGCTGTATGCATTTTCAAAAGCTCCACTCATTACAAAATCTTTAAAATTTAGGCAAACAAGTAGATTTGTGACACACTCAAATCACATTTAAAACTTTCACTGACAAGCAACATTTTTGGGAAAGGAATGATGCCTACGGTTATTTCCATAAAACTGGAAAAACGAGTTATGGTAGCAAACTTACATCTACATATTTTGACAACATTTACAATAAAATGTAATGGACTTTGTGAATTTCAGAAGACAATGTTTTGTTTGCATACATGTCTATACATAATTATTTTTAAATTAGACATGTCATTTTGTTCGATTCATTTTGATTTGAAGTACAATTACTGGTGTGGGAGTTATGTTTTGCTTGCTGATTTAATTGATTATTACGTTGTCAGTACTTTAAAGTGTGTTGCAAATGTTGTTTTTGTTGATTAAGTGCGTTTTCTTTTAGTTTTCTTTTGTCATCATGTAGACGACATGGTATGTTTTGCATTTTGTATTTTCCCTTTGTTGCAGTTGCAATAAATGAAATGTGGCATTATATTTTGTGTGCAACAAAGAGAGAGTGCGTGTGGGTTGTATGTTGTATCCCAGTGTTATTAATTTCTTAAACATTAATGTATGTTGCTTTTAAAATGTGTTTTTGGTAATGTCTGTATAGCGCACCAAGCGGCTTCATGCCTTCACATCCTTTACACGGTAGGCCCGATATGGGGTACCAAGCAGCTTCATGCCATTACTCAGGAGGCCCTATAATATAGGGTGCCAAGCGGCTTCATGTCTTCACATCCCTTACACAGTAGGCCCGATGTAGGCTACCAAGCGGCTTCATGTCTTCACATCCCTTACACAGTAGGCCCGATGTAGGCTACCAAGCGGCTTCATGTCTTCACATCCCTTACACAGTAGGCCCGATGTAGGCTACCAAGCGGCTTCATGTCTTCACATCCCTTACACAGTAGGCCCGATGTAGGCTACCAAGCGGCTTCATGTCTTCACATCCCTTACACAGTAGGCCCGATGTAGGCTACCAAGCGGCTTCATGTCTTCACATCCCTTACACAGTAGGCCCGATGTAGGGTACCAAGCGGCTTCATGTCTTCACATCCCTTACACAGTAGGCCCGATGTAGGCTACCAAGCGGCTTCATGTCTTCACATCCCTTACACAGTAGGCCCGATGTAGGCTACCAAGCGGCTTCATGTCTTCACATCCCTCACACAGTAGGCCCGATGTAGGCTACCAAGCGGCTTCATGTCTTCACATCCCTTACACAGTAGGCCCGATGTAGGGTACCAAGCGGCTTCATGTCTTCACATCCCTTACACAGTAGGCCCGATGTAGGCTACCAAGCGGCTTCATGTCTTCACATCCCTTACACAGTAGGCCCGATGTAGGGCGGCTTGCCAAGCGGCTTCATGTCTTCACATCCCTTACACAGTAGGCCCGATGTAGGCTACCAAGCGGCTTCATGTCTTCACATCCCTTACACAGTAGGCCGATGTAGGCTACCAAGCTTGCTTTGATGTAGGGTAGGGTACCAAGCGGCTTCATGTCTTCACATCCCTTACACAGTAGGCCCGATGTAGGGTACCAAGCGGCTTCATGTCTTCACATCCCTTACACAGTAGGCCCGATGTAGGGTACCAAGCGGCTTCATGTCTTCACATCCCTTACACAGTAGGCCCGATGTAGGGTACCAAGCGGCTTCATGTCTTCACATCCCTTACACAGTAGGCCCGATGTAGCGGTACATGCAAGCGGCTTCATGTCTTCACATCCCTTACACAGTAGGCCCGATGTAGGCTACCAAGCGGTACATGCCTTAATGAAGTAGGCCCGATGTCGGGTATAATGCAGTATCATGCCTACACATTATTTCTGCAGTCGGCCCGCTGTCGGTTACCATACAACTGCCGACCTTATCCGCTCTTGGGCCGCTTGCAAAACGTGTTGCAAAACCGACTGTGGGCCGCCTCTGTTAACCGCCATCAGGCCGCTTGCTTTGATCCTTTTAGTTTCCTCTTCCTCTTTGAGTTTTTCCATCCGTTCCTTTCCTAATTGCTTATCTCTTCTTTCAAAGCAACGTTCAACATACTCTAATAGCTTTTCTTCCTCTAACCCAAAAGCCTTACCCCGTTTAAGATAAACTTCGAAATCAGCATCATCCCCAAGGTTACTTTTGCTTTCTTCACCTTTCCCTTCCATGATGCAATATCAATAAGAAAAACAACAACCAGTATGTATAACCAACAAACTAAGCAAAGTTATCAAAACATACAAAATCCTCTAAACAAATATGAAAATATCACTTCAAAGAGGACTAGTTAAACATTATAAGACTTGGGTTTTGTTTATATCAAAGAGGACTAGTCAAACATTACCACTTTTTTTTTTTAGTCACAAAATTGAAAGTAAAATTGGCAATATAAAAAAAAAAAAAAAAATTGTACAAAGAATCAAAATACAAAATGTTCAATACTAACCACAACCCCCCAAGAACTGAAAAGATAGAAGCAAACACAAAAGTTAATAAAAAGCAATAAGATTCACAAATTAACAATCACCACAATTCAAACACACTATGCATGCACTCGCACAACAAATCACTATGTATGAATAACTAGAAAAAAAAACCAGGATTGAATCCTAAGCTCTCATACACCTTACTCACTGGAGGAAAGCAACCCTAAGATAGTGCCACAGACAGCAAAATTAAAAATAGGAACGCAGAGCAGAGAAATGAAAAACAAGGCTGTAAACAGAACAAACCCCCAAAGAAAGACCAGGGTAGCTAGTCCCTCGCACTGTCAGAAAAACAAAATATTTACAAGACAGCACCCCGTTACTCTGGAGACGGGTACCTACAAAACTCCTGCTAAACTCATAAACAACAAGCAAAAAACAAAATTATTAGCACATCATATATAGGTCAATGGATAACCAGATAAACAATATCCAAGATACAAATACTCAAACAAAACACGCAGAGGCCGAGCAAACAGACAGAGAGAAAGTCGGGGTCACCAAATGTTACACCCGTGCGTGAGGGGAAATATTCAACATTAACAAACAAAGTGTATGACTATGCAAGCGCATGAGAATGTTCGTGTTTCTCTCTCTCTCCAAATTATCCACACCTCACGACACAGACGAACAATCAACAACAGTCCACAAAAGCAGGTAGAATTCAATCCTGGTCAACTATTAAATCAAAAGAAAGTTTCACATTCAATTATCATTCATCATCAGTTCACTCTCCACACTAAATATAAAATTCCTTCGGGTGTTTCGCCTTTTCTTAATATACCTAGAAAAGGGAAACTATTTCAATAACACAATTTCTTAATTAATCCTCAAATTGTCTCCCATTTGAGTTTTCCAAACCCATCTCCATTTACAAGTACACAAGTAGTAGGTTCCTTCGTAGTTATCCAAAACTAACTCATTTTATCTACTACTCAATCCCACAAACCAAACTGGCAGTAAATAGCGCAGGTGCTCCCAGTGCACTCCTGCCGTTATCTCTTCCAACCAGGCCCGCCGGTGCAGAACGAAGTCACGTCTGCCCGCGTGCATCCTGGTGTTGCCGACTCTGTCACTTTGCTCCAGACCGCCGCACGGAAAGGAAAGTCAGCGCGTCAAAGGAGATGGGGCCCATGCCACACCACTCTCCTAGCCAGCCACAGAAGCTGAAATGATCGATACCAACCATATACAAGCTATCCAAAATATGTACGTGTTAACAGCCCACGAGACTTACCAACCAAATAGTCTCCTGTTAACAAAGAACAAACCACCATCAAAATGGAACAAACTGATTATTACCAAACAACAACGCACTCAACACAGCACCTTGGAACCTGCAAACTATCATTGACTTCTTCCAACATTCACAAAGAGTAATACCTTTGACACACCACCTTGACGTCTATCACAACCAAGTAACGAACTCACCAAACGAAGCCAAAAATTAGAATTCCATACAAGGAATGCAACAACTGTATTCATAGAAATAACAAGAGAGTAAACCCATAGGTACGAACCTGCATCAACAGCAGCTTACAAAAACATAAGTGAGTTGCCCCCGGTCCACATCCCAAAGCAAACAGCTGAGGACCCAAAAAAAATGTTGTGTCTCATTCAAGACAAACATGGCAACTGAACTCAACTGAACGAAAACGGTCAATACACATCTGCGCGTCACGTGATACGCATACTGCGCTGAGGTTCCAAACCAGAAATATGGCATCACAAAAAACGCCCAAAACACTGCGTAACACTGCAACATTTAATTTTGACGTCATTGCTTTTGACTTGCATAATTGCCTCATACAGTATCTCGATGTTCGTTTTATCGGCCGATTCGCTTTATCGGCCACATTTTGCCTTGTCCCAAAAGTGGCCGATTAAGCGGATTCCACTGTATTTCGTTATTCATGTCTTTGTGTATTATGTCATTTTTTTAAATTTATGACAACTGCAATTTTTCCAGTCACTTATTTGTATCTCACCTCCAGTGATATGGGCCAAAGGCCTAATCATTAAACAATTTGTTCATTGTTGTTGTTCATTGTTGTACTCTCTCTCTCTCTCTCTCTCTCTCTCTCTCTCTCTCTCTCTCTCTCTCTCTCTCTCTCTCACTCTCTCTCTCTCTCTCTCTCTGAAAGTTGCCCACTATTTTAAACTTGGCCTCCGACGGATTTGAAACAAGGACATATTAAAGATTTTAAATCCGTGGAAAAACTTAATATATATAAATTAATGAAACTCTTTCTGTTTTTACAAAGGTTATCGCCGGGACTATAGTGATCCACATAAAATACGTTCAATAGTTTTAAAGCAATTCAGCAAAGTAATGAAAATCTGATAAACAGATATTGCATACATGTTGCATCTAACTAACAAAGCAGATATACACCAAATTCAACTGAGTGTTCCGTTTTGACCTACGATGCCAATAACTAACAAAGTAGATAGACACTAAATTCATCTGAATGTTCTGTTCCGTTTTGACCTACAATGCTAACTGAAAATAGTCCAGCCACCTCCAGTGACCCAGTCTTTGGACTGACCAGTACCACAGAGATCTCTGACCGTTCTACACAGGATGATGCTGGATATTCTCAACACCAACACTACAAAGACCTTGCTGAGCTCATCAGGGATATACGTGATCCCATCGTGTGTGCCTCTGGGATTTTGGGGAACTGCCTGATAATGCTGATCATGCTTCGTCTTCCTTCCTCCACCTACAGTGTGTTCTTCAAAACCCTGGCCCTGTCTGACCAGTTGGTGCTAATAGCAGGGCCTCTGGACCGACTGTTTTACAACAAATTACACGTAGAATCCTTTAGTATTGGCAACTGGTGGCAATGCAAGTTGTATATGATCACACATCGCACAGTGACCACTGTATCGTCTTGGATGCTGGTGGCACTCACCGTGCTCAGAGCTGCTTCTGTGCTGTGGCCACGTCGTGTCAGTGTTGTGTGGACAAAGGGAATGTCGCGCGTTACAGCAGGCATTGTGATCATCTTCATCATTGCGATGAACTGGCATCTTCTCTACAAAAGTGGCAGAAAGAGAGAGGGTTGTATGGTGACTGGGTCGAGAATGTACCTGTTTGACATTCGCGTGTTTCAAATTTATTTCTTGCCTTTCGTGATTCTGATCACCAGCAACAGTGTTCTTTTGTGGTCACTGGTCAGATGTGTCAGACCAAGAAGACGTCCTACTGGACAACACACCAGCCAGGATGTCAGAGAACTTGGAGTGTCCTCATGGACGGTCACCTTGATTGTTGATAGTGCATGTTTTGTTCTCCTGACAACGCCATTTGCTATGACTATCATGATATATGAACATGATTATTCTGATCGGGAACACCCCGCTAATAAGTCCGTGTTGCATGCAGTCAGTTATTTCCTGTTCTACTTCAAGAGTGCTGTAAACTTCTTCTTGTACTGTTTGACGAACATCAAGTTCAGAGCTGAGCTGATCCAGACAGTTCAAGAGTTTTACGGGTTATGTCATGTCACCAAGAAAAGTAGTTCTTAAAGTGTTTCCACTAATCTTTAAAAATAATGCATATGACAACGTACTGCACTCGTTTGCTTATTTTGAGCCATGAAATAAATGATTTGATTGATTTAATTTAAAGTCTGTTCACAAAAATGGTGATATTAGACTTACAAAAATGAGATAAATCAAAAGAGAAACATTCGTTTTTAACATCACTGTGAGAAACAACCAGTGCATGTAAATATAAAAGTAAGATAGAGTGAGTGACCTTCCCTAATTCCAAGTCTAATTAAAAAAATATATATATATTGTGTGAGTAGCAAAACGAACAATGAAAGTAAGACTACAATCTTCATCCCACTGAGTTGAGAGAGAAAGCCCACATGGCCTTTGTCAGACCTCTCATCGAATACGCATGCTCGGTCTGGGACCTCTTCACTCAAAAGAGTATTGACAAGGTGGAATCGATCCAACGCAGGGCTGCCATATTCCTTTTGAATCGATACCATAGAACAGCCAGCGTCACAACTTAGAACATGGAGCCATGTTGTGTCTCATTGTATGGACCATTGAACTGGCACGTGTATGTACAGTGCACTGTGATCTATCTGGGGATCAGCCCATGTTGTGTCCCATTGTATGGACCATTGAACTGGCACGTGTATGTACAGTGCACTGTGATCTATCTGGGGGTCAGCCCATGTTGTGTC
>JAGGCT020002721.1:25000-35418 GCA_017654935.2 Phymorhynchus buccinoides | reverse complement strand
GGGGATACTTTGTCGTTTAATTTTATCTTTAGTAGGGAGATATTTTGTCTGGCTGGCCTGGGCGAAAGTCTCCGCCAAGGTGTTGGCAGTATCAAAGTTATTTGTTGTTAATTTATTGTTTTTGAGGACTCTGGGCTCCCATACCTTACCTTTAGAATTAATTTTTTTCAGTTTCTTCCAAGCTTTACTTAAATCTTTGTAATCTAAAATGTCTTCATTATCTTGGAAAAAGTCTCGTTTAGCTTTGTTGATGATATCGTCACAATGCTCCTCGGCTTCTGTCTTAAGAATATGATTGGGGGGGGTAGGGTGTAAATCGAAGCGATTGCAGGCCTTCTTTTTGGCCTGCACTGCCTGCTTGACTCTACCATTCCACCACGGTTTGGCTTTAGGTTTATCAGAGCCAAGCAGGGGGAGTACAGGCACCGACTTGTCACAGGCCTGCAATATAGCTTGTCTAATGTTATTATAATATGGTTCTATCTGTTCGTGTTCGGTATTTTCGATGTTATGTTTGTTTAAAAGTGAGCGGAATAAGTGCCAGTTAGCCTTGTCAAAGTTATATTTAGGTTGTTGTTTTTCTGTTGTATTGGTTTGTTCGTGCGGTACGTTGAATTCGATTGAAATTGGTTTGTGATCGGAAAAAAGTGTATCAGAAAAGGGATACCACTCGTGACTCACTACGAAGTTAGGGGAGACGAGAGATAAATCAATGGCGGTCGGTTTGTGATTCGGACTATCGGGAAATCTAGTGGCTGAGCCATCATTTAAAAGTACAAGATCGGAATTAATAATGTCATGGAAAAGTTTGGTACCTCCAGAATCGGGGCCAGAATTAAAGGCCTCCCAGGCAGGGTGGTGGGCGTTAAAGTCCCCCACCACTACCCAGGAGACAGACTTAGAAAGTGAAGATAGCCAGTCACGAGTGGCATTGGCATTGTAGCCTTTTGGAAAATAGAGGTTGACTAGATTTGTTGTGGTGCCATTGACGGTCAATTGAATAGTGTTAGAATAAGTTGTGTTGTTGTCGGTGACTATTGGTGAAGTAATTGAAAGGTATTTAGTGTGTTGACTTATATAGGTTGCGGTATACACCCTACCATTTTCGTTACTGACATTAGGGGGATATTGATAGCCGAAAATTTTGGGAAGTTCGGAAAATTTTGTACTTAGGGACTGTAAACATAAAATTTGATATTTGGTCTTATTAGTTTCTAAAAAGTGTATTAAATGGTCAATGGTTCTTGCAATGGAACGACAGTTCCATTGCAAGATACTAAAATTTGGTGCTGCGATTTTAGTGCTTAAAAGGGAGGTTACTACTAGAATGATACTATAATTAGAATGGTGGGGTTATAGTTTTTGTTGTTGGGCCTTCCGGGAGGACTGTGACGACATCCTACCCTTGCCCTCCTGACTGCTAGAGCCCGGACTTCCGCAGGCCAACTCTGCCAGTCTCATGAGGCTGCTTCCTGGACCCATTTGGATAGTTGAAGGGTCACAGGTGGGGGGCAGGAGGGAAGCTAGTCCCTCCAACAGAATTTTTGGTTTATTAGTGACTCTGGCCCTGGCAAAATGCTTGAGGACTTCAGTCATGAAGACCTCTGCAGGGGATTTCCCGTTGTTTTGTTGGGTAGAGGGGGTGGGAAGGAGAGGACACTGGGGGGGAGGGGGGGGGGGGGGGGGGGGGGGGGGGGGGGGTGGGAGACTTGGGGGGTGGAGTGGTGGTAGTCAGATTTGTGTGTAATTTGAATAATTTATCCATATGTGTGGTGAGTTTGTCCATCATTGTTGCTGTCTGTTTGTTGATTTTTTCGGTTATGAGGTCATTAATGCGTGTTTGGGTGTTTTGTTGCGCGGCTTGTTGTTTTGCTTTTGTTGCCTTGTTGCGTAGATTTCTTGTGATTGTACTTGAGAGCCTTGTTCTTGTTGAAAGGCGAACTGTGGGGGGCAGTGAGGCGGGGGTGAGGGGGGGGGGAGGGGCTTGGTTGGGGAACGGGGTGGGGATGTTGTTGGGTGTGGGTGGTTGTGTTGTGAGTGCAGGGGTCTTTGCTTGCTGTGTCGATCTTCTTGACACAGCAGAGGCGTAGGTATTTATGGGCACTTGTTGTTGTTGTTGTTGGGGGGGCATGCGCCACGAGGGGTCAACTTCAGGGGGGGGGGAGGGGGGGGCACGATTTTGTTGTTTCTGTTCATCTTCTGCTGTCAGGGCCAATTTGGCCCTGCGTATGGCTTCTGCGTATGTAATGAAGACCTCAGCCCTAATTTTGTTGGCCTTAAGTCTAAGTTGGAATTGGGGGCAGCCATTGTAGGCTGCCGAGTGTGGGCCCCCGCAGTTTATACACTTTGCCGTGTGAGCCACGCAGTCCTTGGCTGCGTGGCCGGGCCCGGCACACTTTGTACATATTTGTTTTGGTGCACGGCATTGATCTTGGTTGTGGCCCAGCCGTGCACACTTTCGACACCTACGTACGGGGGCCACAAAGGGGTGAACTACAAATTCTGTGATAGAGATGTTTGTGAGCTTGGGGAGGATCGGTTTATTGAACGTAATCTTGACGGCTTTTGATGAAGTGCCGTCTCTATTCCGGAGGCGCATGATGGCCTTGGCGTCAGCAATGTAGGGGAGAAGATCTTGTATGTTTTCACTGAGGGGTATGGGTTTTATTACCCCCTCAGTGGCAGTGGATGGAATGGTGCACTTAATTGGGATTTTGGATACTTCGGTCATTTTGGAGAGGCGTGTTTGTTGTTCATGTGTTTGGCAGCCAATGAGCCACCGGCCGCCGGCCAAGGGTCTTTGGCTGAGAATTGTGCCTATGGAGTTTGTCCAGAGTTTCATCTGGGACAAGGGCCCCAGGCCGCTGATGGTAGCGGGGCCTGTGCCCAAGTCCTGAACTATCACGGGGTGTTTAACGAAGGTTGGGGGTGGCTGTGGTTGGGTGTTTGTACGAAAGAATCGTGGGGGTTGTTTTTTGGGAAGTTGTTGTTGTTGTTGTTGTTGTTGTTGTTGTTGTTGTGAGTTTTCGTCGGACATGTAAATTTCTGTCTCAACGTCAGGGGCTGTGTTATCCTGTTTGTTGCAAGCATCACTCAACAAGGAGTCGATGCTGTTGGATTGTCTTACTGGTGATGTTATTTCTATGTCCGCTGCATGCTCTACTTGTTGTGCGTGTGACACTCCGTCAGTGGGGGGGAGGGGGGCGTGGCCCTCTCCCTCCATGATCGCGAGTTCTTCTTTGGTTTTTTTGTTGTTTGGGGAGCTTGGATCGGGGGATCTAGGCTCCGAACCTGACTTCCGTTGTCTTTTGTTAAGTCGTTTTTGAGTGGGAGTGAAGAGGTGAAACACCCCTTCAACTGTGGATCCCTTTGGGGAGTCAGTGAAAACTGATTCATTTAACGAGGTGTTGGGGCTTGGAGACTGTGGTGTCTCCCTGTCTGTATGGGGAGGGGGGGGGTTACCCCCCCCTTTTTTCTGACTTTCGCTCATTTCACTACTGATTACATTCAATGAAAATGAAAATCAAGGGCAAAAATCATAAAGGAGAAAAAATGTTTTGTTAGATAAAAATATATATCAACAAAGAGGTACAAGGGTGCCAACCCGGAACAAGAGGAACTACACTTAATCTAAGTCTAAGTAAGGCTGTTATGATAGATGAGGCCTAAGAGTGAACTTAGGACTCGGTCTGAACCGAGATTTCTAGTTACTCACATGAGTCTTAATAATACAGGAGGCGAGAGCCCAGGATCGAGGAGGAGCCTCGCGAATTGTGGGCGTGGCGTTGTTGTGGTGCCGTTCGCTTGTTCAGTAGTGGTGGCACCTTTGGATTTGAGGCGAAGTGGGCGCAGATAGGCCGAAGCCTAGTGGTAGCTGCGTGGCGTGTAGTTATCCTCCCCTTTAGTGGGGTGTAGAGAGGTAGGCTTGTCCGTTTTCTTCTTCTGCAGTCCGTGCAGTCCGTTCGTGTGTAGTAAAACTCAGGTCGCTTTTCTTTCGTCGCTCCCCTTTAGTAGGTGCGTTCGCTTCGGCGGCTAGGCAGTGAAATCACGGGTTTCACGTGCTTTCCCCTCTTAGAGCTGGTAAGAAATCTTGCTTTGACCAGGTTTGACTCCCATACAAATGCCCCCAAATTCGAAACGAAACATCATTTTGAATAGCAGCCTCAATTTGAAGTTGGGGGAATTTGTATGTGGGTCACAGCTACCCAGAAAAAAACAAGGGTCTTAATCGTGGTGGGTTAGTGTGTCTTCAAGACATGTCTCTACACATAATCTCGTTCGCGCATTTCTGTTAATAACTGTTTTGTGTTGTTGGGTGGGTTTTGTATGTGTGCCACTAGATGCAGGAGAAACGGGTGAAGTTGATTTACCTACAGCGTAACCCCAAAGATACCTGGGTGTCCATGTTCAACAGTGTCACCCGCATTGGAATAGAAGCCTTGAGTTACAAAGGATCATGGGACGACTTCTTTGACGCCATGATGTCCTCTGGTTGTAGGTTCAGTCGTATCTTTCTTTTTGTTGTTGCTGCTGCTCCTTCTTTTTTTCCCTTCTCCTTCTTCTCCTTCTCCTTCTCCTTCTCCTTCTTCTTCTTCTTCTTCTTCTTCTCCTTCTTCTTCTCCTTCTTCTTCTTCTCCTTCTTCTTCTTCTTCTTCTTCTTCTCCTTCTTCTTCTTCTCCTTCTTCTTCTTCTTCTTCTTCTTCTTCTTCTTCTTCTTCTTCTTCTTCTTCTTCTTCTTCTTCTTCTTCTTCTCCTTCTTCTTCTTCTTCCTTCTTCTTCTTCTTCTTCTTCTTCTTTCTTCTTCTTGTTCTTGTTCTTCTTGTTCTTCTTCTTCTTCTTCTTCTCCTTCTTCTTTCTTCTTCTTCTTCTTCTTCTTCTTCTTCTTCTTCTTCTTCTTCTTCTTCTTCTTCTTCTTCTTCTTCTTCTTCTTCTCCTTCTTCTTCTTCTTCTGCTGTTGCTGCTGTTATTGTATGTATGTGTGTATGAGTGCGTGCGCATGTTTGTGTTGTGTTTGTGTGATGCGTTCATAACGAGAACAATAAGGGTATAACAATACACATGATATGTCGCAAAGCAATACGAGAACATCTCGACAAAATAAGAGGTGAAAATAGGGTTTTACGCCCTCTTCGGCCTTTCGGCCATGTGGGGCATTTGTAAATATAAAGATGGTGGGAACAATACTGGGAGCAATACCCGGAGGCAGTGCTTAACCAGTAAATTCCCGATCTTTTTTTTTTTAATACAGATATGTGTAGCAGTAACCACACCTCGGATAAACTTCATCGGCTATGGTACTGCCACGATAAAGTTGAGACAAAATAAGTGTCAGCATGTTTCTCCTTCATTTTGTTTTGGTGTTTTCTTTCTTACAGGTATAATTTAGTCTAGCACCAAAACAAAATGTCCGTGCAAAGTGTTTTAAAATCAATGCTTCGTCTTCGATCTATTCAGATCCATAGTTCGGCTTTTTTGCTAATTTGTCACAAAACGATGTCTAAGATGATACGGTATGATAATAGACGATTTTCGAAAGAAACAAACTAGGGGAGAGCACTTCGTGAAAATTAGAGCTGTTTACCTCCATTACTCGGTCAAATTCCATAGCAGCAATGCAACAATGGCGTCGAAGCTTGAAACCGCAGGATACGAGTCAGCAACTTGCAAACGGTTAAAAAAAAATTTTTTTTTAAAAGGCCACAAACTGATGGAACTTGCAAAATGTGACGTAAAAATATAAATGACATTTTTTTTAGAATGACGCACGGTTTTTTAAGTGCTGTATATCTGCTCAAACACACGAGTCGATAGGCTACGAGAGCTGATGGTAGAGTGACGTCCCCTGTTTGAACGATTGAATTAGGCAAGATCACTCCCACACACCATGAAATTACTCCCCTTAATTATTTCCGAACAATTCCTATTGCCATATTGCATAGACAATAAAGCGATAATTATTTTTTTTCTCTCAAGCTGAGACCCCTCCCTGCTCCTTACAATAATTATGCAATAATAAAGTATTATAACATTTGGAGCCTTGTTATTAGGTTCGCCTTAATATAGTCAAAAGATATGGTTTGATGTTACTATGGACGATTTTTTGTTATTGTTTTTTTGTATTGCAGTGTGGTACGGGAACTGGTTTGACTACGTGTTAGACTGGGAACGTGACATGGACAAAGGGAGAGAAGCAGGCATGCCCATCCTGGTCAGCTCCTATGAGGACCTCAAGAAGGTCAGGGAATTTTCGGGGGTGGGTGGGTGGGTGGGTGGGTGGGGGGGGGGTGCCTCTATGTGTGTGTGTGTGTGTGTGTGTGTCAAGTCAAGTCAAGTCAAAATGATCTTTATTGAGGGTTAAAGAATAAGCTAACAAGGCTTTTTTTCATTCTGCTGTGTGTGTGAGTCTGCCTGTGTGTGTGTGGCTGTGTGTGTTGTTGTTGTTGTTGTTATGTTGTTGGGTGGGGTGGGTTTTTTTTTTGTTGGGGGGGGGGTATCTTTTAATATAGGGTGACTAAAAAAGGTCAGAGAATTTGTTTTGTTAGTACTGGATTTATCAATATGAACTAAAATGTAAATTATAAAATGGATGTTTTGTGCATGTGTGTAAGTGTATATGTGTTTGAGTACTTGTGAGCGTGTGTGTGTATGTGTGTGTGTGTGTGTGTGTGTGTGTGTGTGTGTGTGTGTGTGTGTGTGTGTGTGTGTGTGTGTGTGTGTGTGTCTCTCTCTCTCTCTCTCTCTCTCTCTCTCGCTCTCTCTCTCGCAGGGCTGGGTGTAAATAAGTATGTATATTTATCTCATTACCTTGTATAAATAAATTTTCGTTCGCTCTCTCTCTCTCTCTCTCTCTCTCTCTCTCTCTCTCTCTCTCTCTCTCTCTCTCTCTCTCTCTCTCTCTCTCTCTCTCTCTCTCCCTCTCTCTTTCTCTCTCTCTCCCCCTCCCTCCCTCTTATGATTTGCGAAAAAGAGAAGAGCTCATTAAGACATAGCTTAAAAAATAATGATGCTGTTGTCTATATTGAAATGTTTTTTAACTTTAATGCAACATATTCATGTTCTTTTCGGGTTTATTTTCTGTACTGTGTGTGCCCTGCACCTCCTATATAATATTATGTTATAGGCCTGGGGCCTGAAACATTAAAATTGTGTTCAATTGTTCTCTCCTTCCCCCCTCTCTCTCTCTCTCTCTCTCTCTCTGTCTCTCTCTCTCTCTCTCTCTCTCTCTCTCTCTCTCTCTCTCTCTCTCTCTCTCTCTCTCTCTCTCTCTCTCTCTCTCTCTCCCCCCTCTCATATGTGCGGATCTCTTTCCTGATCGTTTTTCACTCCAGGATCCTGTGGGCCAGATCCAGAAGTTGGACCAGTTCCTGGGTTACAATCGAGGGAGAGAACTCTGCGAGCGGATTGCCCAGGCCTGTCAGTTCTCCACCATGAAGAGCGCTCTGCAGGAACAGTGGAAGGGAAGCAACTCTCCCCATGTGGACACCATGCTGTTGTTCTACAGGAAAGGTGTGGTGAAAGAAATGTATCGCTTTGTCTTCTTCTTCCGATTGGGGATGCTTATCCTGCCCTGCGCCCAAAGTCTTCTATTGGCGCACAGGATGCATGCTTTGTGAGTTCGTGTCATCCATTCCACCGGCACACACGGCCTACTCGTACCGAATAGTGGAATGGGCTTTAACGTGCATGCAAGATCTTGTGCGTGCGTTCGCACACGGGACCTCGGTTTTAGGTCTCATCCGATCGAAGGACCGGGAAATAGGAGTAAAGTATCTTTCCCAAGGATACAACATCGTGACCAGCTGGTTTCGAACCAGCGCACTCGCAAACCCGTTGGATTACGAACGGCGACTCTAAACCAACCGGCCACAGCGCCTCCTTGTGTATTAGTTAAAGCTGCTTTAAAGCATTTTGTCCTTCACTAAGACTCGCAAGTTCGCCATTTGATTTCCATGTTCAAACACGTCGGAATTAAGAGATTGTGAAGGCCATTTCTATAAAAGCATTTGTCCTTCACTAAGACTCGCAAGTTCGCCATTTGATTTCCATGTTCAAACACGTCGGAATTAAGAGATTGTGAAGGCCATTTCTATAAAAGCATTTGTCCTTCACTAAGACTCGCAAGTTCGCCATTTGATTTCCATGTTCAAACACGTCGGAATTAAGAGATTGTGAAGGCCATTTCTATAAAAGCATTTGTCCTTCACTAAGACTCGCAAGTTCGCCATTTGATTTCCATGTTCAAACACGTCGGAATTAAGAGATTGTGAAGGCCATTTCTATAAAAACATTTTATCCTTCACTAAGACTCGCAAGTTCGCCATTTGGTTTCCATGTTTAAACACGTCGGAATTAAGAGATTGTGAAGGCCATTTCTATAAAAGCATTTGTCCTTCACTAAGACTCGCAAGTTCGCCATTTGATTTCCATGTTCAAACACGTCGGAATTAAGAGATTGTGAAGGCCATTTCTATAAAAGCATTTGTCCTTCACTAAGACTCGCAAGTTCGCCATTTGATTTCCATGTTCAAACACGTCGGAATTAAGAGATTGTGAAGGCCATTTCTATAAAAGCATTTGTCCTTCACTAAGACTCGCAAGTTCGCCATTTGATTTCCATGTTTAAACACGTCGGAATTAAGAGATTGTGAAGGCCATTTCTATAAAAACATTTTATCCTTCACTAAGACTCGCAAGTTCGCCATTTGGTTTCCATGTTTAAACACGTCGGAATTAAGAGATTGTGAAGGCCATTTCTATAAAAGCATTTGTCCTTCACTAAGACTCGCAAGTTCGCCATTTGATTTCCATGTTCAAACACGTCGGAATTAAGAGATTGTGAAGGCCATTTCTATAAAAGCATTTGTCCTTCACTAAGACTCGCAAGTTCGCCATTTGATTTCCATGTTCAAACACGTCGGAATTAAGAGATTGTGAAGGCCATTTCTATAAAAGCATTTGTCCTTCACTAAGACTCGCAAGTTCGCCATTTGATTTCCATGTTTAAACACGTCGGAATTAAGAGATTGTGAAGGCCATTTCTATAAAAACATTTTATCCTTCACTAAGACTCGCAAGTTCGCCATTTGGTTTCCATGTTTAAACACGTCGGAATTAAGAGATTGTGAAGGCCATTTCTATAAAAGCATTTGTCCTTCACTAAGACTCGCAAGTTCGCCATTTGATTTCCATGTTCAAACACGTCGGAATTAAGAGATTGTGAAGGCCATTTCTATAAAAGCGTTTGTCCTTCACTAAGACTCGCAAGTTCGCCATTTGATTTCCATGTTTAAACACGTTGGAATTAAGAGATTGTGAAGGCCATTTCTATAAAAGCGTTTTTTCCTTCACTAAAACTCGCAAGTTCGCCATTTGATTTCCATGTTTAAACACGTCGGAATTAAGAGATTGTGAAGGCCATTTCTATAAAAGCATTTGTCCTTCACTAAGACTCGCAAGTTCGCCATTTGATTTCCATGTTCAAACACGTCGGAATTAAGAGATTGTGAAGGCCATTTCTATAAAAGCATTTGTCCTTCACTAAGACTCGCAAGTTCGCCATTTGATTTCCATGTTTAAACACGTCGGAATTAAGAGATTGTGAAGGCCATTTCTATAAAAACATTTTATCCTTCACTAAGACTCGCAAGTTCGCCATTTGGTTTCCATGTTTAAACACGTCGGAATTAAGAGATTGTGAAGGCCATTTCTATAAAAGCATTTGTCCTTCACTAAGACTCGCAAGTTCGCCATTTGATTTCCATGTTCAAACACGTCGGAATTAAGAGATTGTGAAGGCCATTTCTATAAAAGCGTTTGTCCTTCACTAAGACTCGCAAGTTCGCCATTTGATTTCCATGTTTAAACACGTTGGAATTAAGAGATTGTGAAGGCCATTTCTATAAAAGCGTTTTTTCCTTCACTAAAACTCGCAAGTTCGCCATTTGATTTCCATGTTTAAACACGTCGGAATTAAGAGATTGTGAAGGCCATTTCTATAAAAGCATTTGTCCTTCACTAAGACTCGCAAGTTCGCCATTTGATTTCCATGTTCAAACACGTCGGAATTAAGAGATTGTGAAGGCCATTTCTATGCCCGAATGTCTCAAATTGAGGTGATGTCCCCCAAAAAGATGTATAGACTTGCATCAGTGCGTGTATATCAATGACAATAATGTCACAAGCTCTATAATAAATAATAACTTAAGATAATTATGTATGTCTGTCTAGTCCTCTAATCCCGTGTCAACTTTTTTTAAAAATGAACTGATTTTGATGAAGTTTCGTGGGAAAGTTATTCAATCGAACATTGAATTTATCTTGATTGGTATTTGATGCAAGAATGTTTTTATTATTTTTATAGTTTGGTCATTATAACATTGTTTTAGTCATACAAACAATGTAAGAAAAAAATGGAATGC
>JAGGCT020002721.1:0-20000 GCA_017654935.2 Phymorhynchus buccinoides | reverse complement strand
GCTGCAGCACCAGAGCCGGTGCCAAGGCCCCCCCTCGTTCGAGAGTCATAGTCTTCCACAAGAGACTAAACTGTACCATGATTTTCCATTACTGTAGAAAATCATCTATTGTACAGCTCTCGTGTTACTGTTGGCCCCTACTAGTACTACAAAGCTAATGTCAACCAATGATAAAAGCGATTTGGGTAAAGGTCAAGATGTGCCACCCCCCTGCATTTCTCGGTTAATTGTATTTTTCCGTTTTTGCCTTTCTTACCATACATAAAGCTGTATTTTATTAACCTTTTTAGCTAATAACCTTTTTGGAATACTAACCCTAGCCCTAACCCCACCCCCCCACCCCCCCACCCCCCACCCTATAAGACGGGGAAAACGCAACGAACCACAACTGTGACAAATCGCGGTGTACTGCAGTACATAGTGGGGGGTAGGGTTAGGTTTAGGGCTAGGGTTAGGTTTAGGGCTAGGGTTAGGGTTAGGGTTAGTATTCCAAAAAGAGAATTAGCTGCAAATGTTCCTAAAATACATCTTTATGTATGGTAAGAAAGGCAAAAACGGAAAAATACAATTAACCGAGAAATGCTAGGGTGGTGGTGGCACATCTTAAATTACTGCTGGTAAGAATATCAAATTCTTTTCTTCGCTCACTAAGCTCTAAAATTTCAAACACAAAGCAGCATTAGCATCAAAGGACTCTGAAACCGATCCACCAGTGTATATAGATATGAAGATAGCTGTAGCTGTTATCTTCGTTCACCCGGCTGAACACCATGAAAGGGTCTGACAGGGTGTCTTCGTCAGATCGCTGCCTTTAAACTGCATGGTAGCTACCTCTTTACTGCCATTCACCTCTTCCACTCTTACAATAATTTGGCCTATTCTTTTCTCGTTATCTGAATCCCAGTCAAAGACCCTGTCTTTGCCCCAGTGTGATCATTCTTGTTCTGCCTTATTACTGTCCGCTGGCTCTACAATCTCTTTCAAAGTCATAAATACGGAGCCTAGAAAACAGCTTCTTATAACATTCACACCATGTATTTCAAACCTGAGTTGCTGCTCTTCCTCAGGGAAGTACTTCATGATAAACTTCTTGACGAAATCAGGGTTCACTTTGTCATGGACTATTTCTGATCGGCCCACCTCCAACTCGTCTTGAAACATTACACACATTCGACTTGATTCACAAAAACATTTTGGAACCCTCAGTTGACTGCAAGAAACGCTGATTTCGACAAGCTGAGGAGGGTTCTCTCCAATGCTGGTTGGAAATAGAGGAGAGGCAGCCATGTTATCGTTTATTTCTGGCAACGAGGAACTAAACGGTTATAACATTACGTTTAAGCGTTACAATAAGCTTAGTAGGTAAGGTTGCTTTAGATATGCACCCGTGTGCATGACAGAAAATAACTACGACTTTGTGATAGTAATCAAGACAAGATAACCACAATTGTGTTGCTTGTTTCATTGCTTGCTCGCTTATTTTGGCTGCTTTGAACAATGAAAGTAGTCGCAGGACTCCAGCCTTAAATACTGAAAAGCACTATGAAATACTCTATGCATATATGAAATCCTTGATTCTGTCCACTTTTGTTATGGATTGACATTTTTTTGACCTGTAAGAGGTTGCGTTTAAATCTGCAAGTTTCTTAAATTGATATTAATACGTTTACTTTTAGTGTGTTTCACATTATCAATGTTTTCACTGTAGTTGTATTTCTGCTCAATTGTTGCACCTGATATAATGTTTTTCTTCTTTGAGATACTAAAGTCTACTTAAGTTGATTTCGCTTGATTATAATTTTTTTTTGCTGCCATATATCTTCTGGGCCGTTTGGCCTACAGTGGCGTTGCTCCCAAGCCGCTCATTCCAAACCACAACTCTCAGCCACATCCTGGTTTGTCAGGTCGCAGAATCCGAAATCAGCAGTCCAAGAGGAGCGAATCTACATTAGGTCGTCAGGAGGCAATCATCCGAGGAGACACTGCACTGCCGCTGAGTCATTTCGGTGGAGTTCAGTGGAGCCTGTTCTGGGCTAACAAACACAGGGCACCACCTACTAAGTCTCCTGCTGATGACAATTAATGTCTTCTTTTTTTTTTTTCAAACTCAAACTTTTATTTGTCGTAAAACCATCGATTGACACAGAAGCGGTAAGCACATAAGCACATACTACCAAACAAAATAAAACAAAAAGCACAAGGTAATTTTTGTTTCTTTGTTTCATACATCAAACAATACTTTAGTGCGGCACACGACATATAGATTCCTTCATTATACATCAAACATTACTTTAATACAAAACACCACATATAGTTTCCTTCATCATACATCAAACATTACTTTCATACAACACACCACATATAGTTTCCTTCATCATACATCAAACATTACTTTAATACAACACACCACATATAGTTTCCTTCATCATACATCAAACATTACTTTAATACAGCACACCACATATAGTTTCCTTCATCATACATCAAACATTACTTTAATACAACACACCACAAATAGTTTCCTTCATCATTCATCAAACATTATGTTTAATACAACACACAACATATAGTTTCCTTCATCATACATCAAACATTACTTTAATACAACACACCACATATAGTTTCCTTCATCATACATCAAACATTACTTTAATGCAGCACACCACATATAGTTTCCTTCATCATACATCAAACATTACTTTAATACAACACACCACATATAGTTTCCTTCATCATACATCAAACATTACTTTAATACAACACACCACATAATATTTATAGTTTCCTTCATCATACATCAAACATTACTTTAATACAACACACCACATATAGTTTCCTTCATCATACATCAAACATTACTTTCATACAACACACCACATATAGTTTCCTTCATCATACATCAAACATTACTTTAATACAGCACACCACATATAGTTTCCTTCATCATACATCAAACATTACTTTAATACAATACAGAACAGACTTAGGTTTTGTCACTTTGAGATAAGTAGGTGCCTAAATGTTGTGAAAACACACACACACACACACACACACACACACACACACACACACACACACACACACACACAGACACACACACACACGCGCGCGCGCGCGCGCGCGCGCGCACGCACGCACGCACGTATCCCCTTGCACTAACTTTCGGATGAAACGATAAACCAAGGTCCCGTGTGCCCATGCACTTAGCACACGCTAAAACCCAGTGGCAACGAAAAAGTTGTCATTTGGTCAAAATTTACCACCACCCCCCTTCCTTCCTCATCAGTCACACAAAAATTGCATGCAAATAAAAAAAAATGGGTGGCGCGCCTCTGGCTGTGACGCGCTCTCCAGGTGGGAGCAACCCGAATTTCACAGAGACGCCTCTGTGACTATAAAGTGCCAAATACCTAATACCAAATAAAAGCTTTAATAGTACATTCCATCTTCTCTCGAATGTTTCATTCATCAACGTTATGACTATTTGTTTTCATATTATTAATGCGTTTTATATGCGTAATGTTGTTTTCAATACTGTTGCATTTCTACCCGATATGAATATTTGTTTGTTTGTTTGTTATTGTTGTTTTTGCTTTTGGAGATAATGAAGTAAGCTTGATTTGAATTCGCTCGACGTGAAGACTGCATGGTAGCGAAATAAAGCTTTCACATGTTGTGCTGTTTCTCCAGCATTACCCCGCACCTTGGATTTCGACGTTTGAATGTTGCATTATGTGTGTGCATTATAATACGTTATCTGTCTGTGCCCCAGGCGGGTATGACATAACATATTCAACGTGTACCTTGGATTTCAACGTTTGAATGTTTGAACGTTTGAATGTTGCATTATGTGTGTGCATTATAATACGTTATCTTTCTGTGCCCCAGGCGGGTATGACATAACACATTCCACTTGCTTTGGATAACGTTACACTCGCGTGACGCATGCATGGCAGCGAATGGGTTAACGAAGTTTCCATGCCTTGCGTTGTTTCTCCAACCTTGTGCTGTTTCTCCAGCATTATGTTGACGGTGTAGATAAAGGGTTAAGGAAGCTTCCTTGTGCTGTTTCTCCAGCATTATGTTGACGGGGTATATAAAGGGTTAAGGAAGCTTCCTTGTGCTGTTTCTCCAGCATGATGTTGACAGGGTATATAAAGGGTTAAGGAAGCTTCCTTGTGCTGGCATAAGGAAGGGTTAAGGAAGCTTCCTTGTGCTGTTTCTCCTTTGTGCTGTTTCTCCAGCAACAATGTTGACAGTGTAGATGAAAGGGCTGTAGATGAACGGTGTAGATGAAAGGGTTAATGAAGTTTGCCTGCTGTGCCTTCTTGTTGTTTCTCCAGCATTACGTTGACGGTGTACGTGCCTTCTGACATTACGTTGACGGTGTAGATGAAAGGGTTAACGAAGTTTCCGTGCCTTTCTGTTGTTTCTCCAAAGCCTTCTGTTGTTTCTCCAACATGACGTTGACGGTGTAGATGAAAGGGTTGAGCGAGGAGTTGAGGGGCAGCACCAGGATGGCCATGGCCACGTTCACCTCCCCAGGGATGGGCACCTCCACCGAGGCCAGCACACCGCACAGCCCGATGGGAAACCAGCACAGGAAGTCCGTCATGGCGACGGTCAGCAGGCGTCTGGCCACCGTGAACTCCTTGGACTTGGCGCTGGGTCCGGCCTTGGTCCCCCCCACGCCCTGGTCAGACATGGAGTTGGCCCTGACTGACCAGAAGATGAGGGACTGGCCCACGGCGATCAGAATAAAGAGGACCAGGTTGAAGACGATCATGATGCCGAAGGAGTAGGCGTAGCCGGGGAACTTGGCCCGGGTGATGGGCAGCGGGATGCAGATGCCCGTCTGGCGGTAGTACTCCCAGTGAGACGTCACAGGCAGCAGAGGGATGGAAGCCAGGATCAAGCTGCAGCCCCAGATAAGGGCGCAGGCTACGTGAGCTGTCGGTGCTCTGAACCTGACCTGGCTGAAGGGGAAGCGAATCACCAGAAACCTGTCCAGAGTGATGAGGAAAATGAGGAAAGCTGACACCTCGCACGACACGAACGATACAAACCCCGTGACAGTGCACATGGTGCTGCTCTTCCATTCCTCCTCTTTCCAGACATACACCCCTCCGTACATCCGATCCGCCATGCCAACAAGGGCGAGATACACTCCCATCAGGAAGTCAGAGAAACACAGATGGAGGACAAAAACAGGGAACCCTGTCTTCGACTTCTCAGCCAAAACACACCACCGATAAATAAACGTGCATAGATTACCCACAATTCCCAGTCCTCCAAGCACTGCAATGGCCCACCGGTATACATTGGAGCTTAGCAAATCGCTGCAGGATGAAATTTCGTCTTTTGGGGCGATACACTCGCCTTTGAATAAGGAAGGTAATAAAATGCTGCAGCAAAGCTTGAAGTTGTCTGCAAAGACGAGTTCCAGCTGATCCATGCCTTTCATGAAGTGTGCACTGAAATCAGTCACGGGGTTTCCGCGCAAGTCTAGGAATCGAATACTAGAAGGAACGTCTTGTCCTTGTATGGTCTTGAGTCTACCCCGTGACAAATCAAGTATCTCCAGCTTAGGGAGCACAGCAGTCAGTCTGTTCAAATTAGTCGAGGTTATCTGTGTTTGCGATACGTTGAGGACGAGAAGGGGAGGCATAGGCACGAGCCCCGCATCAAAGAAAACCCTGACTATGGGATTACCAGCCAATTGCAGTCTTCTCAAATGAACCATCTGCGCGAAATGCTTGACAAGGATCTGCTGCAGGAGATTGTCACTGAGGTCCAGACTGTGAAGGTTGGCTAAGGCAAAGTCCGTTAAATTGCTCCAGTTGCATGCTTGTACGCTCAGGTGTATCAACAGCGCGTTGTTCACGACGTCACCTTGAAGGAGTCCACTGCCTCTGGCATCCAGGTAGCGCAGGTGAGGGAAAGAACTGACCTGGAAAGTTCTGTTGCACAGGAAGGTCCAGTGATAGCACGTGCAGAATTCGGGACACTTCGGGATATCACATAGATTCTCATCGTCATGTTTGGGACAGTGTAAAGTGCCGTCGCACAAATGATCCGCCAGCAGACACGGCGCTTTGTCTTTCCCACGACATCGGTAAAGGCCGGTGCACGTGCGGTCCGCACAACCACTTTCGTCTTCATGACCGGGACAGTCGATGACGTCATTACAAATGACGTAGACAGGCAGACAGTAACCGTCACCGGGGCACTGGAAGTGGCCCTCAGGACATTCGTTGACGCTTTCTGCTAGAGGTATGACCGTGAATGATCCCTCGAAGTCAAAATACACCACAGCCGGAGGTGGAACATTCCAGGGACCAGCTTCATCATATTCAGATGGGAACTTTCTGTTCTCATACCAGTCACACTGAGGGAAAAGAGAAGCAACAAAGCCCTGATTTTCAAGGAACCATTTTACAGTGTTCCAAAATATTACTAAGTAATTGGCCTGAATTTAAATGCCTCCTTGCACGCTGCAGAATACTATCGCCCTGACTTGTAAGGAATCGTTAATTGTTACAGTACTTCACAAATAAAATATCGAGTATTGCTTAGGTTAAAAAAATCTTTGCCATATTACAGTAAGTGAAGACGTTAGCTGACAATATCCCTAACTCTACAGGGATTAATGTATGTTACAGCAGGTCTACAAGTAATTGGCTATTGCCCTGACTTTAAAGGTGTGACCGACCACTTCGGACCTCAACCCAAAGTGCCAAAACATCAGCCTGTTGATTGTGGGCACTAAAGGGAAGAAGACGAAGAAGGGAACATTGCGTGTTGCAGTATGTATATGTTTCGCCCAATCCGTGAAATTGCCCATTTCATGAAAAACTCTTTTTTTCATTACCACACAGAGATCAAGAATTGGTTCAAACGAACGAGAAATCACACCGTAGATGAGCTTAAAATTATTTTATTCAGACTTAATTTGATAAAACGTTTGATGCAGCATGTGGCTGAGGCATGTTCCAGAGTAGCATTTGATAGAGTTGAGGGGCAAATCGAGGCAAATACAATGTAGAAAAGCGTGCTGCTGTTGAATCAACCTTTATCAATACCTGCGTGAATGGGAATTGAAAATGTGATATACATGGTCCATTTCATGAATTGGACAAAGCATTTTGCCCATTTCATGAAATAGACTATTTCACAGATTGGGCGTAACATTAACAAGGTAGTTGACACAGAAATCAGTGGACGAAGGTGTGTTGCAGTATCTTACAATTGGACGCGTGGGTTTAAAGGAATCAATTGCAGTATCTTACAAATCAGTGGACGAAGGCCGTGGGTTTAAAGGAATCATTGTGTGTTGCAGTATCTTGCACAAATCAGTGGACGAAGGCCGTGGGTTTAAAGGAATCTTTGTGTGTTGCAGTATCTTACAAATCAGTGGACGAAGGCCGTGGGTTTAAAGGAATCATTGTGTGTTGCAGTATCTTACAAATCAGTGGACGAAGGCCGTGGGTTTAAAGGAATCATTGTGTGTTGCAGTATCTTACAAATCAGTGGACGAAGGCCGTGGGTTTAAAGGAATCATTGTGTGTTGCAGTATCTTACAAATCAGTGGACGAAGGCCGTGGGTTTAAAGGAATCATTGTGCGTTGCAGTATCTTACAAATCAGTGGACGAAGGCCGTGGGTTTAAAGGAATCATTGCATTAGTTGTAGTCACCTAGTCTGCAATTTAGGTTACTTGGCATACATTGGGGTTTTGTTTTTGCAAGATGGAGCAAAGATTGCTAGACAATACACCGCAAACAGAATTTGAGACATCTTGTCTATTTTTTTAAAAATATATTTATTTTTGTTTTAAAGCCATTTGAAGTTTCACATTCGAGATAGTTCATTTGCAGAAACCGAACGCAGAAGGCAGAATTGTGCATCTTTGTTTCTTTGACTTGATGCAAAAACGATCACGAATATGCCCTAAATATAAAATTGGTAAGGGGGGGTGGGGGTGCTGTTAACTATGTTTGGTTTCTGAGTGACCTATGCCTGTTTGTCCCATACAGCACCCTTTAAATGTGTGATGGTTTGTTCGTAAGACCACGCTAGCACCTCAACAAAGAAGATGATTACCTTTAATACCTCACAACTCTCGCAGATTGATTTTGGAAACTGACAAAACTTCTCATCATTGCCATCAGAACAATCTGCACAAAGATCACACACCAGACTGTAGGCTATGAACTCCCCGGAAGGGCAATGAAAGTACAGCACCGAAGGGCCCTGCGGCATGGAGCAGCGAGCATTGTGCCAGTGCTGGTGGGCATCCAATGACCTGCACGCCACATCAAACGGAATGAGTGCGTCAGTACACCACACACTAGGTCACACAGAAACCCAGACTTATTTTTTTAAATACCAACAACACCACTAAACGTTCACAACACATGTCCATCTTAGCTGTTCACACACATGAAAATATGATAGAGAAAGAGATAGAAAGAGAGAGAGAGAGAGAGAGAGAGAGAGAGAGAGAGAGAGAGAGAGAGAGAGAGAGAGAGAGAGAGAGAGAGAGAGAGAGGAGAGAGAGAGAGAGAGAGAGAGAGAGAGATCAAAGAGAGAGAGAGAGAGAGAGAGAGAGAGAGAGAGAGAGAGAGAAGAGAGAAGAAGAGAGAAAAGAGAGAGAGAGAGAGAGAGAGAGAGAGAGAGATAAGAGAGAGAGAGAAAGAGAGAGAGAGAGTGAGTGAGAGGAGAGAGAGAGAGTGAGAAAGAGAGAGAGATAAAAAACCTGAGAGAGATAGAAAAATCACATTTTTCAAACCAGGACCGCCCTTACAAATAAAAAAGAAAGAAAGAAAAAAACTAGAAGGGTAAAAAACTAAATAGAGGAAAACAAAAAAATGAAATATAAAAACAAAAGAAAACAAAAAAATATGTTTTTAAAATATAGTGAAGGCAGAGGTTGTGGATGGAGTAAAAATGCAAAAAAACTGTTATATTAAATTCAAGATCTAAACAAAATGACCTGCAGGCACTGCGGGAATCACAAGCGGATTGTTGGTGCGTCCAGTGGCCCAGAGGGCAAGCGGTGAGTGGAACGGGCCATGGCACGGAGCGTGGAGAGGTGCGGATTGTGAGGGTGTGACTGTTGTTGCTAGAGTCTGACCAAGAGGGCAGCTCACAGAAAAAGCCGATGAAATGATACCACTTGATTTCACGGCCTTCAACCTTACACGGATGGAAGATGAAGAAGGCTTTTCCTTTGAACTGCCTGTTCATGTAGAAAGCGACACTTCCGCTGTTCCATTTCAAAGCACGGGAATACCTGGGTTGGAAATCACCTAACATTGTCCCCAATGAACTCTATGCATCATGAATGTCCACACATGGGCGATTGCGTGCACGCACGCACGCACGTGCACGTGCACGCACGCACACACACACACACACACACACACACACACACACACACACACACACACACACACACACACACACACACACACACACACACACACACACACACACACACACACACACACACACACACACTCACACACACACACACACACACACACACACACACACACACATGATACACACACACACACACACACACACACACACACACACACACAAAGACACATACACACACACAACACAACACACACACAATAGACGACACAAACACAACAACACACACACACACACACACACTGCACACACACACACACACGCACATGTTCAGCACGCTTTCACACACGCACAGCACACACACACACACACACACACACAACACACACACACACACACACACACACCACACACAACACACACACACATTATACCAACACGGCAAGTGGGTGACATTGATATGATGTTGTTATATCAAGTCACATTGATATGATGCCAACAGTCAATGTATCCAGTGCAGAGCATAGAAAACTGTCAGGCAAGCAGCAACTGTGACAGAGACACAGAGAGATACCATAGAGACAGAAGCACCAAGAGAGACAGAAACACCAGAGAGACCAGAAGACAGAAACACCAGAGAGACAGAAACACCAGAGAGACAGAAACACCAGAGAGACAGAAACACCAGAGAGACAGAAACACCAGAGAGACAGAAACACAGAGAGACAGAGACACACCAGAGAGAGAGAAACACCAGAGAGACAGAAACACCAGAGAGACAGAAGAAACACCAGAGAGACAGAAACACCAGAGAGACCAGAGAACACCAGAGAGACAGAAACACCAGAGAGACAGAAACACCAGAGAGACAGAAACACCAGAGAGACAGAAACACCAGAGAGACAGAAACACCAGAGAGACAGAAACACCAGAGAGACAGAAACACCAGAGAGACAGAAACACACCAGAGAGACAGAAACACCAGAGAGACAGAAACACCAGAGAGACAGAAACACCAGAGAGACAGAAACACCAGAGAGACAGAAACACCAGAGAGACAGAAACACCAGAGAGACAGAAAGACCAGAGAGACAGAAACACCAGAGAGAGAAACACCAGAGAGACAGAAACACCAGAGAGACAGAAACACCAGAGAGAGAAACACACCAGAGAGACAGAAACACCAGAGAGACAGAAACACCAGAGAGACAGAAACACCAGAGAGACAGAAACACCAGAGAGACAGAAACACCAGAGAGACAGAAACACCAGAGAGACAGAAACACCAGAGAGACAGAAACACCAGAGAGACAGAAACACCAGAGAGACAGAAACACCAGAGAGACAGAAACACCAGAGAGACAGAAACACCAGAGAGACAGAAACACCAGAGAGACAGAAACACCAGAGAGACAGAAACACCAGAGAGACAGAAACACCAGAGAGACAGAAACACCAGAGAGACAGAAACACCAGAGAAACACCAGAGAGACAGAAACACCAGAGAGACAGAGACACCAGAAACAGAAGAAACACATCAGAGAGACAGAAACACCAGACAGAAACACCAAAGATAGAAACACCAGAGAGACAGAGACACCAGAGAGACAGAAACACCAGAGAGACAGAAACACCAGAGAGACAGAAACACCAGAGAGACATGTGAGAGACAGAAACACCAGAGAGACAGTAACACCATGCAAAACACATCTTCTAGTCACATCCTATGTGGTTGCAGTCCAGTCAAAGCAAGCACGATGACATCCACCCTCCCAAGCTGCTGCAGACTGCATCATCACGCAAAGGCATTCTTCAAAGCAATGAAGGTGGCAGCTGGCGTGTGATGCTCCACAGTTCGAAAACATTGCGCACAGAAGCTGAATGAGCGACTGGGTTTGAATCCCAGAGGTTGACCTTCACATAAACAGACACACTGTCAGACCAACCAGTCCTGATACACACACACACACATAAAGCTAGAGTCACCGTGTCTTTAAAGCAAAATGAAGGTGGCAGTGTGGTTAAGACACACAGAGAGCCGATTCATTGCGTGACACAATATGAGCCATCTGACACATCCCAGCCTCACCACACAGCACACACACAGAAACACCACACACAGCAACACCAATTTTGCCTCCAAACACCAGGACAATACTCCTGACAGTGACACAAACAACCACATTATACAGACCCTGCAAAAAACACCAGCTGAGACAGAACACCACGAGCTCTCTGACCCAACACCAGAGACACAGACACCCTGTTAGAATTCTGCGCATGAACACAATCTCACTGACTACACCATATGACGAAGATACACACATTCTCGAAATACTTTCACACTTTAGACACCCTCCCTACACATGCACAAATGTTTGAAAGACACATCCACAAGAATGGGACCACAATTTATTGAAATTCTCTGTTGAAATATAGTTTGAAATAAAACACCAGGTTTCAAATCCCTGCTGAATAAATGCGATTAGACAATCCAGAGACAGGAGAACCACATTCTCAACTCAACTTTTATTTTGTCCTCAGAGACACAAAACTAGAGAGACAGACACAGAGACACTCACAAACAAAAAATTAGACAGAAAACTTCAAGACAGAAACACCAGAGAGACACAAACTCCAGAGACAGAAACACTCACGAGAGACACGGAAACACCTTGAGACCTCACACCACCAACACACACACACAGAGACACAAACACCAATAAACACCAGAGAACAGAAACACCAGATTACAGACACTTTAAAAAACACCAGAGACACAGAAACACACGAGAGACAGAAACACCAGAGAGACAGAAACACCAGAGAGACAGAAACACCAGATAGACAGAAACACCAGAGAGACAGAAACACCAGAGAGACACAGACACCAGAGAGACAGAAACACCAGAGAGACAGAAACACCAGAGAGACAGAAACACCAGAGAGACAGAAACACCAGAGAGACAGAAACACCTCTCTCCACAGACCCACTCAGAGAGACATAAACACCAGAGAGACAGAAACACCAGAGACACAGAAACACCAGATAGAGAAAAAACACCAGAGAGACAGAAACACCAGAGATACAGAAACACCAGAGAGAAAAGAAACCCCAGAGAGACAGAAACACCAGACAGAAGAAACACCAAAGAGACCACTTTCTCTTCCGCACCAGAGAAACAGAACACACCAGAGAGACACCAGACCACACAGAGAGACAGCAGAGACAGAAACACCAGAGATAAACACAGCAAACACAAATACAGACAGAAACACCAGAGAGACAGAAACAAGACCGACAGCCAAGCAAACACATCTTCTAGTCACATCCTATGTGGTCCAGTCCAGTTCAAAGCAAGCATGATGATATCCTGGATTCCAAGCTGTTGCAGACTGTTTTTCACGCGGTGCCATTCTTCAAAGGTCTCCCAGCTGGCGTGTGATGCTCCGTGTTCTTTGCAGTGCGCATCAGCTGGTATCGATGAAAATGATCCGTAGGTTGACCTTCCATAAATGTAACACTGTCCTCCAACCTCCACCTGATACCAACAACGAAAGCATTCTTTCCTTCACCGTGTCTTTAAAGCAAGGAAGGTGGCAGAGTGGTTAAGACGTTCAACTGCCGATTTCAATGCGTGACTGCAACGCATGTGACCCAGGTTCAATCCCAGCCTCACCATTTCTTTCTATTTCGACAGAAAAATCAAACTGAACATCGAGTCGTTTGCACATGGGGACATAAAGCTAGTCTGACCCGTTCAATGCACAAAAATCCCACAGCATTCAACCAAAGTCGTTAAGAGAAGAGACAAATCAGCTGCCTGGTATGACAGTTGACAGTGGTTTAAAACTCATACACCTGTTCACCATTGAAAATATTAGTCGACAGAGAGCCCGAATTAGCCTGAACTAAATGAAATGCGGACGTTCAACACAACATTCATTGAATGTTGGCATTGAACGTCCGGTTGAGCTAATTCTGCAATCATATGAGACGAACCATCAACCATCAGTTCCAACCACCATCCAGTGATCGAAGCAGTTGCCGGAGCATACTACAATCACTATGGGTCTAAATTGACACACAGACTGAATTCTAACTGCAATACTAATGGTGGGAACAGTACATTAACTTCAGGCCCATCTCCCTGACGAGTGTTCCCTGCAAGCTGAACGAATCACCATCCTGCAGTCAGAGAGCATGGAAGGAAACGCCACTCCTGAGTCCCAGCTCAATGTTTTGTGGACGAGGCATCCCAATAACCATGGATAATCGTGAGCCCAGCAACCCAAAGTCTGCACATTAACAAAGTATATCTTCACTTAAGCAATAACAGAAAGTCAAGGTTAAAGATGCCTTCTAAGAACTATTAATGCTCTCTCCTGGAATAGCAGCCCAGAATTACTCTGTGACTACAATAGCAAATATTGAGCATTTTCAGACAACAGTCCCTGCCAACTGCAAATCCGTGCAATGCGGACTCAAGATGAGAAGACCACCCAAACATTCTACCCCTGATCGGATCCAGTTAGTCGTAGGATCAGGAGTGAAATTATCCTCACTCCTGTGAGTCAGGAGTCCCCCAGGGGTCCGTGTTGAGAGTCCCTATTCCTCCAATATATCAATGACTTCTCCAAGGGTCTTAGACATCTACAGCATGCCTGTTTGCTGACGATACCATCTGCCATCAGTCCACATCTAAGCCTGTCACTATCAAAAGACTTTCAGGACGATCTTGAATTTGCCTATGAATGATATGTGGGTCGGGGAGGCTTTCCACCCCCAGAAATGCTCTGTCCTACATGCGACCAGGGGAAAGACACTGGAGAAGGCCTACATCCTAGGAATCATGCACCTCTACAAACAACCATTCCTTTGCCTTCCCCTCCCCCACAAAAATGGGACCACAATTTATTGCAATTGATTCAAAAATACAGTGCATGCATCCCATGCAAAGCTTGGGTAAATGCTGATCTTAGGTGGGAACTTAAAGGACAGGAGAATGACATATAGGGCATTCAAAAGTCTGGGGTTGCCTGAGGAGGGACTTGAAATTCAACAACAAAAAAGAAAAGAAAGAGACTTCAAATTGCTATGGTGCGTCCCCTCCTGGAATACGTCCGCTCAGTCTACAATCCCCACAACAAGACAGCATTGACCCATCAACCAACCTTTCAGAGCCGAGCTGCAGATGGGTGGGAGGTAGACTATACCAGGTCTAAGATGACACAGACAGAATTCCTAACTGCAATGACTAATGGCCCCTTCAGTACAAGGCAAAACAACTGACAACCAGTCTGACCCATAGCCACGAGTGTGTCTTAGACTGTCAACACGGGGTAGTAGTATGTGAATTAGACTAAACTCCCAAAACGATGGGCTGTTTAGCCTAATTTTACTACCACCCGTGTTGACTGTCTAAGGCACACTCATGACTACAAGGCCTGTGCGCTCACCTTGTGTGGCCCACACATCTCCGTGGAGTAGGGACAGGGGGCTTCATCCTCAGAGTCCGCACACTGGGCCACCATGTCACAGGGGAAGAGATGCTCCACCTCAGTCCCTGACCATTGTGAGCAGTTCCACTGACCTAACCTGCTGCCGGGGGAACCCGAGGTCTGCCTCGGTTTCCGATCGAACGAGAAGAAAGAAAATCGAAGTCTGAATCTAACCTTTAGAATGCTGCCGTAGTAAGTGATGCATAATGATGACCTGCTACTAGTCTCACGTCCGTTCAAAAAGTCAGGGAAGAGATAGGTCCCTAGACCGGACGGGAAAAGAGGCCTTTTTCTTAGAAAATATGGATACAATGTATATATGTGACTGTCTGCTTGGGTTGGTTTATGAAAATGACATGGTTTGTGGGCGCTGTTAGGGTGAAGCTGCCCCGCTCCATCCGCTATGACGACTGCCGCCGCTACATTTGTCCCAGGCTCCTGTCTGTACATAGCCTGTACAATAAACATAGCAAGACTAAAACAAATGAAACCCACAAATTTTGCAATAATAATAATAATAATAATAATCCCCATAATGTTATTTATATAGCCTTTTTATCGAGCACAAAGCGCTTTTCAATCAGCATTGAAAACACTCACACACGCACACAGCAGCACACACAAAGACACACACGCACGTTGGTGCACTAACGAGAGTGAACGCGTTCTTGCACACAGACATGGACACATCCCCACACACATTTCATCAAACACACAGAAAAACACATTCTCTGAAACGCACACAAACTTACTAAACATAGTATGTACATTACACTAAACTCCCAAACACATGGGCTGTTTAGCACACAACACACACACACACACACACACGTGTTGACACACTAAGGCGCACTCATGACACACAAGGCCTGTGCACTCACCCTGTGTGGCCCAAAATGGGATCATCTCCGTGGAGTAGGGACAGGGGGCTTCATCCTCACAGTCCGCACACTGGGCCACCATGTCACAGGGGCGCACGCATGCTCCACCACATGCAAGCACATATACCCCCATTGTGAGCAGTTCCACTGACCTACACCTGCTGCCGGGGGAACCACGGTCTGCCTCGGTTTCACAACGATCGACACACAAGAAAGAAAATCGAAGTCTGAATCTAATCTTTACAAAGTTGCCGTAGTAAGCATGCATAATGATGACCTGCTACACAATAGTCTCACGTCCGTTCAAAAAGTCAGGGAAGAGATAGGTCCCTAGACCGACACAAAAGAGGACTGTCACACACAAAATATGGATAACATTGTACACACACTGTCTGCTTGGGTTGGTTTATGAAAATGACATGGTTTGTGGGCACTGTTAGGGTGAAGCACGCCAGCACCCACACCGCTATGCGCGTGTGTACACACACATTGTCCCATGCTCCTGTCTGTACATAGCCTGTACAATAAACATAGGGAGACTTATTGGAAATGAAACCCACAAATGGGTTAATAAAACTTTTAACATCAAAACCATCATTTTTATTTGTTTTTTTTTGCATTTGTGAAGAAGACTCAATGCATTTAAGTTCCAACAGCTTGTTTTTCCTCAATGATTCAGAGAGCTCCAGAAAGGAACAGTTTCCATGGTAACCCATTGTTTAGAAAAGTCCTTCTTTGAGGGGCAAAATCACATTTGCAGAAAATGTAAATTGTCTGAAAACTGTCTGTTTTTTTTAAAAAAAATGACCATCTTTTTTACCCGGAAATTTATATTACAAGACTGTACAACATATCCTGACTTTTTGTGCCCATATGTAAACAAAGCTTTGTTCCGATAAGACATTTTTTTGAAAATGGGATAGCATGGACAGTTACTTTCTAAAAAATGCACACACAAATCTTTAAAAAACAAATTGCTGTCAAATGTTACCTGCATTAAATATTATTAACAAATCTGATAAATTAAATGATAGCTTGATTATTAAACTTTTTATTACTATTTTTTTCGTAGCACCCTGTCTGATCAAGAATCGGTACGATTAGCCTGTAGTATGGGCCAACAGTAAATGAGAGCACTACAACAGATGATTTCCTACAGTATTGGAATACCATGGCACAGCTTAATGTTTTGTGGAAGACTATGACTCTCTGACTAGGGGGCGTTTGCATCGGCTCTAGTGCTGCAGGCAAAAGGGACTCATTGGCCACGTGCGACTTTCCCCAACACCAGCTGTCTGCAAATCTCTTTGGCAGAGAAACCAGCGACAAGCACACACAGTAGTAGTAGGGGCCGAGTTTTACAGACCTTGTTTTGCATTTTGAGGATTCTCAGGATGACTGGATTACGTCATATCTTGATACGTGGGGTATGACGTCATGTCTGGGTATGACATCATAATCCGGTCATGTGACTCCTCAAACTGCATGGGTGATCATGCGCATTGTGTCATGTATGACGTAACATGACACGCGCACGAGCGGATACGACACGCGCATATCCGGACCCTAACATGATCAGATATTATGCCACCGGATATGATGTAACATGACATGCTCATGACTGGAAACATGACATAACGTGCATGATTACCTATGCGTTTGAGGAGTCACATGACCGGATATAATGCCATACCTGGACATGACGTCATACCCCACTTGACAGGATATGACCTCATCCAGTCATCCTCAGAATCCTCAAACTGCAAAAGAAGGTCTGTAACACGCGGCCCCCACTACTCACAGTGTGGGTTTAGCATGTACCAGCATCAAGACCCTTCACTTTAAAGATACACTGATTAAGTCCCTTGCTTTTTTCTGGGTAGCTGTGACCCAACTACAAATGCCCTCAACTTGAAATTGAGGCTGCTTTTAAAATGATGTTTCGTTTTCAATTTGGGGGCATTTGTATGGGAGGAAAACCTTGTCAAAACAAGATTTTCAAAACACGTGAAACCCGTGATTTTGACACGTGATCTGGTGGATCTTTAAAGACCCACCACATTCAGGAGTGAAAATCACAGTTTACAAGTGTTTCCCTCTCGCTGGTAAGAAATCTTATTTTGGCCAGGTGTGACTCCCATGCAAATGCCCCCCAAATCAAAACAAGACGGACACTTTCAATAGCAGCCTCTATTTGAATTTGGGCATTTGTATGTGGGTCACACCTGGTCAGAAAAAAATCAAGGGACTTCATTTTGTTGGGTCAGTGTGTCTTTAACAATGAGAGCAGAGTGATGTTTTCAGTGAGGATCAGATACTTGTTCAAAGATCAGGACCTGAGAATGCGAATCAGGAAATCTTGGAAACGGCTGTATATGCTGAAAAGGCTGTCTTGCAAACGTGTTTCGTTTTGCATGCAAATATTGAATATGGGCAACAATGCTCGAGAAGGCAAATTTGAAGTTTGAGATGCTACTAGATCACACAAGTAGTGTGTGTTTGTAGTTTTGTTTGAAAATCATAAATTACATCACCATTGCTCAACGTTACTCAAACAAAAGTCAAAAGTCACAATGCATCTATATTAACAGATCAGTATAATATACACATGTCTGTAATAGAAGTGATATTTTTTTTATAGAGGATGTGTTGCTATAATTATAGCAGAATAATGAATAATTGTCAACAGGACAGTAAGTATTACTCTTATACTCATTTTCAACAAATACAAAGTGGGCTTGTATTCACATTCAGATAATTTGAGACTTATCATAATGGTATCTTAGAAGTCCTTGTATAATCCTATTAAATCCTACTGCTTTAGAAGGGTTTCTAAAAGATCATCTGTTGAATCTTGAAGCATTCAAATATATCCTGTAGTAAATGTGGATCACCAATGAACAAGTGCGCCAAACCATCAGACAGCACATTGGACCAAATGAAGATCTGCTGACATCAGTAAAGAAAAGAAAGCTACACTGGTATGGCCATGTAGCAAGATCCAACGGCCTTGCCAAAACGATACTCCAGGGAACTGTTGAGGGAGGGAGACGGAGGGGAAGACAAAAGAAACGATGGTCTGACAACATCACAGAATGGACAGCAAAATCATTCGCAGAAACCCAGACTCTGGCTCACGACTGACAGAGCTGGAGGAAGTTGGTGAAGACTTCACTGTGGTGCCCTGATGACTCCTCATGGAGTTAAGGGAAGGAGGAAGGAGGAGGAAATGTGGATGGATGTAATAGCTTTCTGTCATGTCCATGGTGCTGTAAATTCTCAAACGGCTGTAGGTGATATTCTGCTACAAGTGTCATACCCAAAACAATCCCTTAATCTTGTTTGTTTTTCATAGTTATCAATCGCACAAAAATACATTTTTCAATCGTACTCTTCACAGAAAGCTAATCTTAAACTTATTCAAACAGCATGAGAGCCTCTCGAATGACGTAGTTACCTCATGGCAACCACACACTGGGCAGACGTATCTCCTGTTTTCCTTCATTAGCAAGAAGCCAACTGAAATATGTTTGCCCTTTGGCGGAAGTTTGATTGTGTTGTTGCTTAAATAATTAATGTTGAAACATTAACATCACTAGTGCACCAATATTAGTGCACCAATATTATGATGATTTTTACTATCATGATTGTTTTAATTATTGAAAAATGATGAATGATGATGATGATGATGATGATGATGATGATGATGATGATGATGATGATGATGATGATGATGATGATGATGATGATGATGATGATGACGATGACTATTTTTACTATCATCATTATTTTTTTAATTATTACCTGACAAAAAAGAGATGTGGACCACTTTAATTAATTTAGGCGATGGTAGATCAACTGCCTCAAAAGAGAATGTTATAGATTTGCACGCTGTTTGCGCTTTTTGCCGAAAACGACTGGTCAACAGCAAGATTCGAACTGAGTTTGCTGAAAATGCATCGATTGTTACAGAGCCATATATTCTCAATTCCTTGCCGCAAATCCAATAGAAATAAAACTCTTGCACGTGTATCCTACTATGCACCTTAAGACGTACAAACTTGCCGGGTGGAACTTGAATCGTGACATTACACCGAGCGGGAAAATCACACCTTTGGAAATGCACAATCCCACGGGTGCCTCTTATAGATAAAGTCTTGTTGTCCTGCTCCCAGCAACCACTCAGGTTATGCACAGTCATGGGCGGAGCTTCAGTCGACAATATGGTGTCTGG
>JAGGCT020002720.1:17500-23092 GCA_017654935.2 Phymorhynchus buccinoides | reverse complement strand
GGAATAGTTTCTATAAGCTCAAATGTTATTGGGCTTGACACAGGAGAGAGAGAGAGAGATGGAGAGAAATAGAGAGAGAGAGAGATGGAGTGAGAGAGAGAGACAGAGAGAAGAGAGAGAGAGAGAGAGACAGAACACAGAGAGAGAGAGAGAGAGAGAGAGAGAGTGAGAGACGGAGAGAGAGAGAGAGAGAAAGATTAGAGAGAGAGAGAGAGGAGAGAGAGAGAGAGAGAGAGAGGAGCGAGAGAGAGAGAGGTTCTTGATTCACTCTTAAAAAGTGAATAGAGAGAAATACTGGAGATATGGGTATGTTTCAGGTGGAGCAGGCTGGAGGAGACGACAGAGTACTGTAATGTAGAACTCGCTTGAACTGACTCTATGGTGAGACGTTAAGGAAGGAAGGTCTAGGAATGGAATGTAGAACGGCATAATACAGACTCATTTCCTGGAACAGTGGGTTTTTTCAAAATGAATTTGTTTTTAATCATTGAATGTGCATAAATACATTTAATCATCGAACACATTTTGTATAACATGCATATTATACATAATTATTAACATTCAAAGAAACATAAATAAAATTGCTGTTACATTCAATGTTTTCCCTCTCTTTTTTTTTGAGAGAGAGAGCAAACGAAAGAAAGACATGACAGAGAGAAAGATAGGGGACAGAAAGACATACAGAGAAGTTAAAGTTTGCATTGAAGAATGCACTGCATAATCAAAAATTACGTAAGCCAAATAAATATTTGTAGGAGGAAAAGTGTTACATGTAATGCTAAGAAAGTTGACGTTTCGAAAGAAAGCGTTTTCATAGTTTCGCATTCTATCAATGTTTAGATGAAAAAAGAAATGGATTGTTGTAAACAGTGTCAATGTTCTCTGCGTGCGTCGGTGTGTGCGTGCCGAATGCGAATGTGTGTGTGTGTGTGTGTGTGTGTGTGTGCGCGTGCGCGCGCGCGTGTGTGTGTGTGCGTGGGTGCGTGCGTGCGTGCGTGTTCTGGTCGTGTGTGTGTGTCTGTCTGTATGGTGTTGTGTGTGTGTGTGTGCGTGTGCGCGTGTGTGCTGTTGCGGCGTGCGCGGCGTGGTGTGTGTGACTTCAGTGCGCGGATGCCACAGGATGATCTGGTTGATGATGTTAAAACTTATTGTTGATTTAAACCAGTATAATCATGTTTGGCTATTCTGATCTTTTTTATGCTGATGTATGTACTGTATTAATGCGTGTTGTTGCTTTTAATTAACTTGTTATTCTAAACTATAATGCAATACCTTTTAGGTCATCTTATTGTACATAGCATTGTATATGTGCGGGAAAGAAGGGCTGGGAGTTTGGAGGGAAGAGGGGCGTTGGGAAAGATGGGGGGGGGGGAAGGAAAGATGGCGGGAGAGGAATATAGGGGATAGTGTTGTTCTGGTAGGGTCTATAATGTTTCCTCTCAGCGGGAGGGGGTGTGGGGGACGTAACTCGGGATATTTTTTAGATGTGTGAGAATGGATGAGGAGTTGGGTACACTTTTGTAAATACATATTTCAATGCATGTGTACTTATTTGTTGTTATTTAAGAATTTGTTTAGTTTCTTGTGTATGTGTGTGACGTGTCCGTAAGACAATTATCCTTCTTTGTATGAGGACAAATAAAACAAAGTTGAATTTGAAGCTAAGATTGGTGCGTACAACGGTATCAGGCCTCTCCCCCCCCCCCCCCCCCCCCCGGCCATTTGCCCCCCAGGCCACTTCCCCCCTTCCATTTGCCCCCCGGCCATTTGCCCCCCAGCCATTTGCCCCCCGGCCATTTGCCCCCCGGCCATTTGCCCCCTGGTACTTTTGCCCCCCAGACACTTGCCCCCCCCCCCCGTTTCCTGGCGGACATTTCCCCCCTGGACCCCCCCCCCCCCCCCCCCTCTGTGTGTGTGTGTGTGTGTGTGCCTATGTCTATGTCTATTTCGAGGGTTACCTGCCAGATCATGATATATCGACAAAAATGAGTTTTTCTTTTTTTTCCATAGAAACACTCTAAAAGGGGTATATTTTCATGCTATCAGATGTTTCAGGCGATATGACTTGTAAATTGTGAGTTATTAATGCTACCATCCAAGAACTGATCAAACTCCTGCAACCCAGATCATGAGATATCTGAATGTATCCTTCAGCTTACCAACAAAAGTCTAAAACTTGAAATTTCGCCCTCGCTGAAGTAGTATATAACGCTTTCAACTTGTTCAGCATGTTCTGAGCAGACACTTTCGTCTTACAACTGACCGGCTGATCAGATGACAACTGAGGAATGTCTTTGATCAGTCGGAAGGAATTCAGTCACAAGGGCCTCCAACTTGGACCAGACAGTGACTTGTGACCATATAACATAGGCGCGTGTTTGATTTGAAAGACTAGGGTCATATAACCACAGACTGTAATGGGACATCTTGTGAGTCTCGTGAGCTAGTGGCGGCTCTCTCTCTCTCTCTCTCTCTCTCTCTCTCTCTCTCTCTCTCTCTCCTCTCTCTCTCTCTCTCTCTCTCTCTCTCTCACTCATTGGTAAATTAATCGGCAACTCTCTCTCTCTCTCTCTCTCTCTCTCTCTCTCTCTCTCTCTCTCTCTCTCTCTCTCTCTCTCTCTCTCTCTCTCTCTCTCTCTCTCTCTCTCTCTCTCTCTCTCTCTCTCTCTCTCTCCAAACGTGTTTTGTTTGTCTTTAATCAGCATAACAGTTTTCATTCTAGTGAATTGCCAATGTTAGAGAGTAAACAATATTGTTCATACATTCGTACGTTTTCGTTGGATTACATGTCATGCAGATACTGTTCAGCAGATACTGTTCACTTTTCCATTCCAATCCTGCTTACCACCCCCCTCCCTTTCCCCCCATTTTAATTACCCCTGGTATTTCATTACCGCCTGGTATGCAGTACTGCGGTACAGTAGTTGACCAAACAGTAAGGAACGCACAAAGATCACAAGGGCGGTAATGCTGACACTTGTTTGATGCCTACATCACAAACGATGGGTCACCTAAAAGCTATCGATGTTGTCTGTCTCTCAATCTCTGTCTGTCTGTCCGAATCTTTCTGTCTGTTTGTCCATCTCTTTCTGTTTGTCTGTCTGTTTGTCTCTTTCTGTCTGTCTATCTCTGTCTGTCTGTCAGTCACACACACACACACACACACACACACACACACACACACACACACACACACACACACACTACTCTGGCACACACACACACACACACATTTATGACACACTCACACACTCACAAACGCGCGCGCACGTGCACACACACATATTGAAATGTGTATGTGTGTTTTTTTCTCGTGTTTCTTTGTCTGTCAATCCTTTTTTTTGTCAGTCTGCCCACTCTGCAAATTACCATTATACATGTATCATAAAGATCACAAGAGGCAAAAGCTCTTTTCAGCAATACAGCACCTTCCACACCTCCATTTTAGCCCCTACCTCTCCATTTACCAACTAACCTTTTATTTTCTTACACTATTATTTTGTGCCTGCCCTTAAATCGCATATCCACACAAGGGCAATAGCGTACAATAAAATCTTATTGATTATCAGTTGTAGGCCTACATAATACTGTATTTTTTTCCCGAGTAGGGTAGGAGTGGAAGGCGTTTGTTTACTTCATAACATTTTATTTTTACTCTGAATATCTAAATGTTCCTGTTCAATTGTTATCAAGCTCGTAAATCAAAGTGTTTGTTGTAATAAAAAAAAAGTAAGAGAAAACTACTTTGGTAGCCTTCTGAACGCTTTTTGTTTTGGATGGAAGTTCAGTTTAACGTCGCGTCTCGGCTTTCGCCATGTACGACGGGCTGAACAAACCAACCAGGGTATAAACAAAAATTTATATTCCTGAATCACTGTCTTAGCCAAAAGGCCGAGAAGCGATCAGTTTTGTTTTCCCACTGACTCACGTATCATAGTCTGGCTTTACGTGAAAACGTGATTTTCAACCCTGTACGCATTGCTCACTCAGTGTATGTCGGCATATAACAAAAGGGTCACTTTGATGTTCACCACCACTGGTACGGCCAGAGCAGAGCACGTGAGGATACTCCAGTATGTTAATGAGTCTCGGCCTGTCTCTGTCCCGTGTTGCGTCAGACTGAACTGAGACATATGACTATACTCGTGATAGGCTGGGTGTTTAGAGCGCCTTGTGGATTGAATGCCCCCGGCCTTTTTGTTATAGCACTACCCCTACCTACTTTGATTAATTATTGTGATAAAACTAAACATTGTGTTGTTACATTTCTTTCTCTTGCTAATGGCGAAGATATCAAAGTAAACGCCTAAACTCTTTCCACGCTACAAAGGTTTCGTTTATTGATGTACTTAAGCTTCAAACTTTGAATTCCGTTTTTCTCCAAACTACTGAAACGCGATATACACTATTCTGGCAGGCAACCCTCGAATTTTCTACCTGTCCGTCCGTCTGTCTATCTCTCTCTCTCTCTCTCTCTCTCTCTCTCTCTCTCTCTCTCTCTCTCTCTCTCTCTCTCTCTCTCTCTCTCTCTCTCTCTCTCTCTCTCTCTCTCTCTCTCTCTCTCTCTCTCTCTCTCTCTCTCTCTCTCTCTCTCTCTCTCTCTCTCTCTCTCTCTCTCTCTCTCTCTTACTTGCCCCCCCGAGTGTGTGCGTGTGTGTGTGTGTGTGTGTGTGTGTGTGTGTGTGTGTGTGTGTGTGACTATGTGTGTGTGACTATGTGTGTGTGTATGTGTGTTTGTCAGTCTGTCATCTGTCTGTCTTTTACTTGACCATAATGCTTTTCTTCTTCTGTTAGTCTTTTTGCACATTTGTTTGTATCTTTGTCATCTGTCTTTTAAAAAAAAATTCAAATGGTAGAGAGGGAGAGAAGAGAGAGAGATACACACAGAGGCAGATAAAAACAGACTCAGAGACATGGAGAGAGACAGAGAACACATACACACACGCACGCACGCACGCACGCACGCACGCACACGCACACATATATGCATGCACGTGCGCTCACAGACATACGTACACACGCATGCGCACACACACACACTCGGGGGCAAGAAAGAGAGAGACAGACAGACGGAGACATAGACAGATCATACACACACACGCACGCATGCACACACACACACACACACACACACACACACACACATGCATGCAAACACACACACGTACACACAGGGGGTAGGGGGTGTTTAAAGGGGGAAAATATCCGCCAGGGGGGGGGGGGGGCAAGTGTCCGGGGGGCAAAGGTACCAGGGGGCAAGTGTCCGAGGGGGGGGGGGCAAATGGCCGGGAGGCAAATGGTCTTGGGGGGGGGGGGGGGGCAAATGGCCGGGGGGGCAAATGGCCGGGGGCAAATGGGGGGGCAAATGGCCGGGGGGGGGGGGGGGCAAATGGTCGGGGGGGCAAATGGTCTGGGGGGGGGGGGGACAAATGGCCGGGGGGGGGGGAATGGCCGGGAGGCAAATGGTCTGGGGGGGCAAATGGTCGATGGAGAAGTGGCCTAGACCCCGTACAACTTCATGCAAAAGTTTATGCAGCCTTCCCCTCATCATGACATATCCTAAAGGTAAAATATTCTGATGTGAGACAGGAA
>JAGGCT020002720.1:0-15000 GCA_017654935.2 Phymorhynchus buccinoides | reverse complement strand
ACTCACTGTCTCTCTCTCTTTCTTTATCCCCAACTAATAATATAGAGAGGATTAGCCCCACTGAGCGTCATGCCCTCTGGTGTGAGAAAAATCGCACTAAGTCGCGAGGCAATGAGGCTACTGCTTTGTTCGTGTTGCCCAAGGGCGATAATTTTATGTAGGTGGCGTTTTCACGTGAGGCCCTCTGTTCACTTGAGAGAGAGAGAGAGAGAGAGAGAGAGAGAGAGAGAGAGAGAGAGAGAGAGAGAGAGAGAGACTCACAAACTTTCGTTCTAATTTTCACTGCGATCTCGGTTTAATTGTTTTTAAAACACAGTAAGTTAACAAGTAAACAAACAGAGAAAAAAGTAAAGAGTTATGACCATTTGATGTGCTGGCAACTACAAAGGGTGCGGTGGGGGAAACGAGACACTCTGTGTGGGCGAAACGACTGTGTGTCAATCAGCTAAGTGACACACATGACAAGACGTTTGGTGGGTGCATCTCAATTGCGCATATCTTAATTACCCCTATGCTCAATTGGCCTCTATCTTGCGCCTGTAGAAATGGGTTAAAATTGGTAATGAGGAAACTAAGTCATAATGGAAATTTCGTATAATTTGAGGTTTTTGTTTCAGAAGAATTAAAAAATACATAATGGAAATTTCGCATAATTTTAGATTTTAGTTTCAGAAGAACTAAAATTAATAATAATAATAATAATAAAAAAGCGGAGAGCTTATGTTTGCCTTTGAGAGCAAACATGACAGGATTCTCCCCTAAACAGCAATTTGCAAGTTATTCAATATTAAAATTTGGCCAAATTTGGCTATTTTCGTCCCCACTTCCGGTTCGAATTTATAACGGAAGCATTGCAATGTTATTCTTTAGTAAATATTGAAAATATGAAAGTAGGGGAGACTTATTGATATAGTACCTGCCATGCAAATTCGTAACACCTGGTTTCCTAACAAACGGTAGAAGATTGAGGGTTAATAATTATGTGTGAAGTTTGGACATTGAATGGGAAATATTCTATCACAACCAAAATGCAACAAAGCGGCAAACCGTTTGTAAGGCAAACGAAAATTCTGGCAGTATCTGATATTTTTGTTGGTAATGCATTTTTATTTGTTATTCAATGCACTAATATAAAAACTAAAACTCTAAATGCCACTCAGCAAATCTTTAAAGTGTTAGAGTGTTGTCCATTTTGCAAACTAAAATAGTCAAAGCAAAAATAACTGAGCCATAGTTATGCAATTCGTACATCTATCATGTAATTCGTACCTCCTACGTCTTTTCAATGGCACGGCGTCAACAATGCATTCAAAAGCCTGTTTTAGGTGACTTCAATTTTTTTTTTATTGAGAGAATGACATAATAAGATTTATGTTGACGTCAAAGAAACTAACTGGAACATTAAGAAGAAAGAATGGTCTATAGCTAAAGCCCGGTCACGAGCATCCTACAGTTGAATTAGTGCTATAAACCCATCAGTAGCTTGGTGGTACGAATTCCGTAACAGGGCTTGTAATTTGTCTTAATTTACTTTTAAGACAAAAGAATGAACATTATCTTATAATTACAGTATACAGTTATAGCCCTCTACCAGCAGTATCCATGGTGACAGTTTTATAGTTTTCAGATTATCTACCCTTGATATAGAGATCTATATCCTTAAGAGGTAGCCTACTATTTTAATAATAAGTGTCCCCTATTCCGGGAAGCCGTTTTCGAGTTATTCAAGATTAAAATGTTGCCACAATTTGCCATATTTGGCCATATTTCTGCCACATTTTGGCTAATCGGTTTATTGGAAACGTATCATTAGAATGATAACCTTCAATTTTCCTGCAAATTTAAGAGAAATTGGATTTTTTAAAAATCCATTAATGCAAATAGGTCAACCCAATTTACATAAATTTGAATAACTTCCAAACTATTCAAAATATCATCGCCAAACTCCTTTCTGACCTATGCCAACGTAAAGGCTACAAAATCCAGTAGTTAGCTTTGTGACGTCATTTCCGTTTTTTGCTATTCCGTGAGCCAAATGAAAGCTGCACGTTCCTAGCTGGAGCACTTCCGGTTTAATTTTTATTCTGGACGTGTTGAAAATCTATTTCTAAGTAAATACTGAAAATATGAACAAATTCCGTTCAGACGATTTTTTTTTAGATTAAGATTGAAATTTTGTCAAGATTGCGGTTTTTTTGGCCATATTTGCCGAAATTTCGGCGAAATAATTAATATTTCAAATTGCTAATACCCACATGGTCCTGCAACTTTTCTCAAAATTTCAACCAAATCGGACCCCAAAAAGGCGAAGAAAAAAAAAATGTAGAGAAAAAGAAAAAAAAAAAAGAGATAATTTTTTTACAAATACAATAGTATTCTCCCTATTGGGTAGAATCCTAATAATAATAGTAAATATTTATTTTGTACAGCGCTAAATCAAAGCATACCCAAAGCGCTTTACAAATATAATTCAAACCCGTTACATGCAGTAGAAACAGAAAGGCAAACATGCCATGCACTTCATTGAGAACATTGACATGCATACAATATCAATATAACATACACATTATACCCAATGTATTCGCATAGTAACCGAATACATAAAAACCGTACTAAGACATAATGTACGTATGAAATAAACATTCATGACATAGATGCATAAAACATAATTTAAACAGCTTTTCTAGTTTAAATGCTACAGTGGTTTGACTGTTCACTTCTCAGATACATCAATTGCATAAACCAGGCGCATTCATTGACACCAGAAATAGGTGTCTGCCAACGTACCTGATGTACTAACCAGAGAGTCGCAATTGAGTCATTTTCAAATAGGCGCAGTTGAGTGGTAGCCGTTTGGAGGGACCCGTTTGGAAGTCACGCGGTGTACAACCCCGTTCGGAAGTGGACAAAGCGAGAAGTGGTCAGTTTCTCGCTAGCCGTTGGACAGGACACAGTGCATAGACTCTACTCCGAGCGACCAGCTAAGTCATTTTCTCCGGCAAGCCATCTTCGCGGACTTATTTGTCTTGGAAAAAACCCATCATGGAAGTGGAAGTCGGAAGTTTCATAGACGGAACACACAGCAAATACGATAATCTGGGGTGCATGAAGAAGGGTGGCTTTGGAGAGGTAAGTGTACTGTCCTTAGTTTCTTCTGTGTACTTTTTTGTATAATCTGTTCTTTTTTTCGGATTGACTTAAGACAGTGCTATGAATGAATGGTTGAACGCTTTGTTGCCCTACCAAGGGAAACACCAACATAAAAATCAAACACTGAAAGATGTTTGTTACAATGTGATAAGGAATCGTTTTTAAGATATATTCTATGGGCTTTCAAACATCTTCATGCCAGTTTCGCATACATGCGAAGAATTCGGAGTCCAGAATACACGGGTGTAGCTGTGTCAATGGAGTTGGAAACGATCGGTTGGGCAAACTAACAAAATTCGCGAAACTTCTAGTTTTGCTTGAAGTTATACCAAGGAACGAGACACAATGCGGTGTAAATAAAGGAACCAATATAATAATAGTCAGAGCTTTAAATATTATTTTATAATCTATGACTAAGGCAAGAAGTTGGTTTAAGATATTAAAGCATAGTGGTTTAGAAATACAAAATGGCTGACACATCCACGTGCTATGAGACAAATTGAATTGAATCGAATTGAAATCAGGATCAGGATAAATACGTCGCAGGTGCCAATACTGGCAATAATCGCGACGGAACTAGGAGGGCGCATGTACCTATAGAAAACATAGAAAGGAAAAGACCTAACGCTTGCACTGGGTTAAAAGGTTGGTAAGAAACATTTATTTGGCAGCTTTTTGTCGAAAAACAAAATGGCCGACACACCACGTGTGTCAAGAGGTTGACAAGAAATGCACTGGCCTTTGCCGGTTCGATTGGACACATCCACGGAATCTTCCGATAGACAAAGTTGAGATGTACGCCTGACAAACAAAGCAGCTTTTATTTAACCTCATGTAGCAAAATAAAATTCAGGCTATTTTGCCTCATGCGCGAAAATAGAACCCAGGATATTTCCCCCCACACTATGTCTCTCTCTTTGTCTTTTTTCTGATTTTTTTTTTCTCTCTGTGTGTTTCGGTCTGTCTGACTCTCTGACTCTCTGCATCTATTTCTCTGTTTGACACTGTCTGTCTTTCTGTCTCTCTGTTTGGCTCTCTCTTTCTCCCTCTCTGTGTTTCTGTTTAATCTCTCTCTCTCTCTCACTCTCTGTCTCTGTTTCTCTATGCCTCCCGCCTTCTCAGTATCTCCCTGCCTCTCACCCTCTCTGTCTCCCTTTCTGACATCTCCCCCCTCACTCTCTCTGTTATCTGAAGTCTCTCTGCTCTCGCACACATGATTGTCTGTGTGTGTGTGTGTTGTGTGTGTGTGTGTGTGTGTGTGTGTGTGTGTATGTGTCTCTGTTTCTGCTCTCTCTCTCTCTCTCTCTCTCTCTCTCTCTCTCTCTCTCTCTCTCTCTGTCTCTCTCTCTCTCTCTCTCTCTCTCTCTCTCTCTCTCTCTCTCTCTCTCTCTCTCTCTCTCTCTCTCTCTCTCTCTCTGTCTCTCTCTCTCTCTCTCCTCTCTCTCTCTCTCTCTCTCTCTCTCTCTCTCTGTCTCTCTCTCTCTCTCTCGTGTGTCTCTGTCTCTCTCTCTGTCTCTCTTTGTCTGTCTGTGAGTGCATGTCTGTATCTATGTGTCTGTATATTATTGTTTGAGGATGCAAGCGACGCCATTCACACAACAGTATAAAATCTCAACATCACATTCACCATTCTATTATCGCTCTCTAATCTCTCTATTGACTCTTTGTATCCCTGTCTGTCTGTCTTGTCTTCCCTATGACGAGTTCTGCCTGTCTGGTCTCTGTCTCTCTCTCTCTCTGCTTATCTCTCTATGTCTCTTGCACCCTCTCAGTATCTCCCTGTGTCTCTCACTCTCTGTCTCACTCTCTGTCTGTCTCTCTCATCGACTCTCTATCTGTCTCTCTCCTCTTTTGTTTTTCTCTGTCTTTGTCTCACTGTACGCCTGCTAAAGAAAGCTGTCTCTCTCTCTCTCTCTCTATGTCTCTCTCTGTCTGTCTCTCTCTCAGTCTCTCTCTCTCTGCTTCTCTGTCTCTCTCTCTCTGTCTCTCTGTCCTCTCTCTAGCAAGTCTGTGTATCCTCTCTCTCTTTCTCTCTGTCTCTCTCTTCTCTCCTCTCTCTCTCTCTCTCTCTCTCTCTCTCTCTCTCTCTCTCTCTCTCTCTCTCTCTCTCTCTCCTCTCTCTCTCTCTCTCTCTCTCTCTCTCTCTCTCTCTCTCTCTCTCTCTCTCTCTCTCTCTCTCTCTCTCTCTCTCTCTCTCTCTCTCTCTATCTCTCTCTTTTTGTGTCTCTTTGTGTCTCTGTCTGTCTCTCTGTCTCTGTCTGTCTCTCTTTCTCATATTTCTGTCTTTTTTTGTCTCTGTCTGTCTGTGTGCGTTTCTTTCTCTGCTTGTCTCTGTCTCTCTATAATATATCACTGTCTCTTTGTCTGTCATTGTCTTTCTGTCTGTGTCTGTCTCTGCCTCCATTTTGGACTCTTTCTCTGTCTCTTTGTAGACTATATATCTCTTTCACTCTCTCTGTCCACCCACTGCACCACCTCCTCTCTCTCTCTCTCTCTCTGTCTCTCTCTATTTCTCTCTCTTTCAGTCTTTCTGTCTCTCTCTGTCTTCCACTCTGTATGTCGTTGTTTCTCTCTTTGCATGTCTCTCTGAGAGACATACAATCTGAAATGGAGAGATAAATATACAGAGACAGGAACATAGATAGAGACAGAGACACAAAGAAAAGGAAAGGGAGAGACAGAGACAAAGAGAGAGATATAAAGAGACTGAGACACACACAGAGACAGACAGAGAGAGAGAGAGAGAGAGAGAGAGAGAGAGAGAGAGAGAGAGAGAGAGAGAGAGAGAGAGAGAGAGAGAGAGAGAGAAGAGGGGGGGGGGGTGGGGCACAGAATCACACAGTCAATCAATCAATCAAATCAATTTATTGTCTTCAAAACAGAAGAAAAAGTGAGAAAAGACAAAAAGGAGAGACAGAGAGAGGGACAATGAGATTGAGAGAGACAGAAAAAGTGATATAGAAAAGACATAAAGAGAGACAGAAAGAGAGCCAGAGGGAGAGAAAGATGGAGATAGATATAGAGAGGGGGGGGGGGGTACAGAAAGAGACAGAGACACGGAGAGAAAGACAGAGGAACACAGAAAGACATAGAAAGAGAGCGAAAGTGAAAGCCAAAGAGAGAGAACAAAGAGAAATACCCACAGAGAGAGTGATACTGAGAGAGACTGAAACTGAAACCGAGAGAGAGCGAGAGGGGGGGGGGGGGGGAGAGAGAGAGAGAGAGAGAGAGAGAGGCGAAATAGCCTGAATTGTGTTTTGCCACACGAAGTTTAATAGCCACTGCCAATAGGGCATTTGAACCACGTGAGGACTGTCGTATGCAAAAAAGTAGCATCGTGTAAATTCTTCGCTCGCTACTATGAGTTAGCATTTGCGACATTAAGGATGGACGCAATTTCACTTTTTCCGTATTTGAAACACTTTTCCGTACTCAAATCGTTCATATTTCATGACATTACGGAAAAAAGTGAAATTTAAAAAAAAATCGCTCAATGTCGCAAATGCCGCAAATGCTAAGTCTCATAGTAGCGAGCGAAGTATTTACACGATGCTACTTTTTTGCATACGACAAGGACGACCTTGAAATTCATTGAGTTGAATTTAGAGAGTTGAATTAGAAAGGTCAGCGTAACTCGGGCAGAACGAGTGCGGGCAAATTAGCAGTCTAGTATAGAGAACGACCACTCGTGGCAAATGCCCTATTAAGAATGTGTGTGATGGCCTTGATTGTCGTCTTTTGTTCTTTGTCTGTTTTTAGCTCATGTCCAGTTTTGTTTTCTAAGCAGCAAACAGCAAAACGTGTTGTTTTTCTTTCTTTTTTTTAAAACCAGGTTTATGCAGCGCGGGATGAAATGACCAACACAATGGTGGCCATCAAGCGAGTGAAGGGAAGACTGGCGCAGGTTTGGTTGGAGAAGGAAGCCATGAAGACCCTCAATAAAGGGGATTCCTTAGGATTTATTGGTGAGTCCAAATCCTAGCACACACCTCTGTTATCGTTGGTTGATATTAAAATGTACAGGGGACCGATAGTACAGCGAGAGGTGTACTGGACATGACAATGTTCTTTCGTCAGTAGTGGACAAACAAGATCATGGTTGTCTCACTACGCCTTTTGTGAAAGACTATGACTCACGCTATACGAGGGTGCCTTTGACTAGAGATTAGTGAGTTCCACAAGGGATTGGTAGGCATTTGGGATCTTCCCCAGTGCCAGATGTTCTCAAACCCTATTGTTCGAGACAGTTGAGATGTACCCTAGGCAGGGCACGACAAGACAGCTCTACTAAGCAAATGTTGCCCACCCATCCAGAATAGCAGCCACACCCTCTGCTATCAGACAATCAGACATAGTAGGAAACTTTTGATTTATTTTGTTAGTTTGTTTGAAAAAAGTGGGATTTATGGTTTATATCGTTTCTATTGCTTTGTTATCACGGTTTTTCTTTACTTTTCACATCTATCAGTGACGACCATGGGCCCGGTTGCATAGAACATCCTAACTCCTGATTCTAACTCGGTTTGCTTAACCCTATATAATAATAAAAATAATAATAATAATAATAATAATAATAATAATAATAATAATAATAGTAATAACAGTACATTTATATAGCGCTTTACCTCAGATGAGCCCAAAGCGCTTTACAATCAATTATTCATCAACAAATAGACAACAAAAACAGAATTCAAAAATTACACCAACCAGCAACACACTCATTATACAAAGCAACTCTCTCTCTCTCTCTCTCTCTCTCTCTCTCTCTCTCTCTCTCTCTCTCTCTCTCTCTCTCTCTCTCTCTCTCTCTCTCTCTCTCTCTCTCTCTCTCTCTCTCTCTCTCTCTCTCTCTCTCTCTCACACACTCTCTCTCTCTCTCTCTCTCTCTCTCTCTCTCTCTCTCTCTAACACACACACACACATTTATCGACACCGACTCGTTCATCCCCCATTCAATAAGCAGCAACAACCGAGCCACACGGACTGACCACATACACCAACACACATACACAAACACCCTCACACACAACATACGCACGCAGACAGACAGACACACACACGCACACAGACACAAACACACATATAAATCTTAGCTGTTGCATGGGTCATCTTAGGACTGGGTTTTGGTGTTTTTTTTACTAAGATCTGGGTCAGGCAATCTATTTTTAGAAGGGCATGGACATCCCACACAGCCTTTCTACACGTCACCACAAAGAAAGAAACTGACCAATGGAGATAGCTGTGGTCAGTAGCCTCAGGCAGAAGTCCAGTTCAATCACCCCTCAAGTGAACTGAAGCGTGACGAATTGTAAAGGAGTTCATAGCTTTTCTACACGTCACCACAAAGAAAGAAACTGACCAATGGAGATAGCTGTGGTCAGTAGCCTCAGGCAGAAGTCCAGTTCAATCACCCTCACAAGACTTAGTGAACTGAAGCTTGAAAGGAGTTCAAACCAGTGAATCTAACAGTGACTGCGAGAGAGAGAGAGAGAGAGAGAACTATAATAGGGCATTTGCGTGTGAATGACCTTGAATTTCACAGTGAGAGAGAGTGAATTAGAGAGAGAGAGAGAGAGGGCAAATTAGTAGTCTTGTATAGTGAACGAACACTCGTGGCAATTGCCCTATTGAACAACGGTTTATTTTCTTTAGGCCCCTAGCCCCTAGAAACAGAGTCAATGAACGAGAAATATCATACGATATTTACTATGCATCTCATTTAAATAACAACATCATTATAGAGACATACTAGGCCCCGCTATGCAGACGTATTTGATGATGACAATGATGTCTTACGTCCTCTCGGTCATAGACACATATGGGACATTTGTAAATACAAAGATGGTGGGAATAGTACTGGCTGCAATGCCCGGAGGCAGTGCAACACCAGTAAAGCCCCGAGTTTTTAACAATATAGATAGCTGTAGCGGTAACCACGCCTCGGTTAAACCTCATCGGCTATGGTACCGCCACATTGTATTGATTCCTAAAACATGATGCAGACATATTGAATGAAAAATGGTGTTTTACGTCCTCTCGGTCATAGACACATATGGGGCATTTGTAAATACAAAGATGATGGGAACAATACTGGCTGCAATGCCCGGAGGCAGTGCAACAGCAGTAAAGTCCCGAGTTGTTAACAATATAGATAGGTGTAGCGGTAACCACGCCTCGGTTAAACCTCATCGGCTATGGTACCGCCACAATTATATATTGATACAGACATATTTTCATTCAAGGTTCAAGCTGAGCAAGAAGACTTTCTACAAGAGAATGGTTGTTCTCTTTGCATCAGATTGAAAGTCCACAATAAAAATCAAACCAGCACTGAGTTAAAAAGAAATGGTAAAAATCTTATGTAAAATAACAAAAATAATAATGTTCTAAAATTATAATTTAAAAAAGATAATAGACATGACTAGGGAGGGCCAACTACTAAATTTGGATAAAAATAGAATGAATATAACATCTCAGTTATAAGCTGAGCGCCGTTCCCCTAGTCTGAAGGACTAAAAAGTTGGTGCATTTGAAATGCAGACCAGTTTGCATTTTACCATTTCTTTTTAACTTAGTGCTGGTTTGCTTTTATTGTGGACTTTCAATCTGGTGTCAAAGATCAAAGTCACTGAATCCGAAAATGCTGCCGCGCGGCTTGTGGTCTAGCGTTTTAACGCTCCAGTTTAATTTTTCTTTCAAAATGTTTGTCTTGTCTCAGTGAAAGTGTTCAAAATGTTCCCGGACGGAGAAGGCGTCCACTGCTTGGTGCTGGAGATGATGAAGGGGGACCTGAGCGACTGGGTGAGTCGGGTCCACCCCCAGGGGGTGCCTCTGGGGCAGCTGAGGGTGGTGGCCTACAGACTGTTCTGTGCCTTGTACTACATGGCAGATAAGGGCATCTTGCACGGCGACATCAGGCAAGAGAACATCCTCGTGGGTCATGATGATGACCCCGCCAGCATCAAGCTCACAGACTTTGGGCTTTCCAAACAGGGGCTGACTTGGAATGAAGAAAAGGTGAGAGCTATACTATGGGAGCAGCAAGATGTGTGTGTATATTTGTGTGCATTTTGTGTTAACATAGCATAGCCCAGCGCATGTTTGTGTGTATATGCATGTGGGGGGTGGGGGTTGTGTGTGTCAGTGTGTGGGTGAATGTGGGTGCATAAGTGTGATACTTGCTGCCATTTTTAAAGATGTTCAAAAAGAAATTAAAATCGAAAATTTGTGCTCTCAAAGGGGGTGTCTGGTGATTCATTGACCAAGTATATTTGTGTGTGTGTGTGTGAGAGAGAGAGAGAGAGAGAGAGAGAGAGAGAGAGAGAGAAAAAAAGAAAGAGAGGGTGGGGGAGGGGGAGAGCAGACAGGTTCTAGGGGGTATTTGAACAAGAGTTGTGGGGCAGACAGGTTCTAGGGGTATTTGAACAAGAGTTGTGGGGCAGACAGGTTCTAGGGGTATTTGAACAAGAGTTGTGGGGCAGACAGGTTCTAGGGGTATTTGAACAAGAGTTTTGGGGCAGACAGGTTCTAGGGGTATTTGAACAAAGGTTTGGGGGCAGACAGGTTCTAGAGGAATTTGGACAATGGTTTTCGGGACGACTGGCTCTAGTGGTATTTGAACAACGTTTTCTGGGCCCACAGGTTCTAGGGGTATTTGGACAAGAGTTTTCAGACAGACAGACTAACAAAGGAAATGTTAAAACAAAAGTGGGTTGGAATCAATGCTTTGTTTTCTTCTATCCAGGCGTATAAGAGCTACGGTACTCCAGCCTACACGGCCCCTGAGATAACGCTGGGCTGTAAAACCAAGAAGCCCTTTGCCCCTGACATGTGGGCTGCAGGCGGCATGCTGCTGGAGATGGCCATGCACATGCGCGTCTTCCTGCTATGGGCCAGTCCAGGCATGAATGTCTCGGAGCTGAGGGTGCGTACACGTACTTCATTTTTGAATTCTATGAACATTCCTGCTATCACATTCAGCTGTTATTCCTACCTTCAGTTGTCCTATTCATCTGCTATTCCTACCTTCAGTTGTCCTATTCATCTGCGATTCCTACCTTCAATTGTCCTATTCATCTGCTATTCCTACCTTCAGTTGTCCTATTCATCTGCTATTCCTACCTTCAATTGTCCTATTCATCTGCTATTCCTACCTTCAATTGTCCTATTCATCTGTTATTCCTGCCTTCAATTGTCCTATTCATCTGTTATTCCTATCTTCAATTGTCCTATTCATCTGTTATTCCTACCTTCAATTGTCCTATTCATCTGCTATTCCTACCTTCATTTGTCCTATTCATCTGCTATTCCTATCTTCAATTGTCCTATTCATCTGCTATTCCTATCTGCAATTGTCCTATTCATCTGTTATTCCTACCTTCAATTGTCCTATTCATCTGCTATTCCTACCTTCATTTGTCCTATTCATCTGCTATTCCTATCTTCAATTGTCCTATTCATCTGCTATTCCTGCCTTCAATTGTCCTATCCATCTGCTATTCCTATCTTCAATTGTCCTATTCATCTGCTATTCCTGCCTTCAATTGTCCTATTCATCTGTTATTCCTATCTTCAATTGTCCTATTCATCTGTTATTCCTATCTTCAATTGTCCTATTCATCTGTTATTCCTATCTTCAATTGTCCTATTCATCTGCTATTCCTGCCTTCAGCTTTCATAATATTCAAGTGTTGTTCCTAAAGAAACCTTCATATTTCATATTTAACTGTTCTTCTGATTTAGATAAATAATGTTCAGCTTTAATTTAGCAATTATTTCTTTTTTTTAAACACGCAAGAAAACTTCAGCTTTCATAATTATATTATCCTACTGGTGTTCATGTGAAAAGTTCAGTTTTCACATTCAGCTGTTGTTCTTGTAAAAACTCCAGCTTTCATAATTGTTCAGTTGTTATTCCTTTAAATACTTCAGCTTTCAGTTATTATTCCCATTAAAAAAACCTTTATTTTCACGTTTAGTTGCTATTCCTCAAAACACTTCATCTTTCATAATATTGAGATGTTATTCATTAAAAAAAAAGTTCATCTTAATATTTGTATCTATTATCTCTTAAAACTCCATGTTGTCATCCAGTTGCTATTCCCCTTAAAATGCAACTTCAGCTTTCATGTTCAGTTATTAACACAAAAAAGAGTCGTTCATATTCAGTCATAATTCCTATACAAACGTGACCTTTCCTACTCAGCCATTATTCATATAAAAATTCCAGCTTTCATATTCAGTTATAATTACTTAATTGTGTTGTCTGTTGAAAAAAAACACCCAGATAAACTAATTTGTTCTATATTATTAAGCGATTTATCTTTACCTTTTAGTTTGTTATCTTTGTTGCTGCTGTTCTTGTTGTTGTTCTTGTGATTGAAAGACGCACATTTAAGAACTGTGGCAGATTTATGGAGGATTCATGTCATTTTTTTTTTCTTGAATAGAGAAGCACATATTCATTTGCTGACCCATGTCATTCCATTGCAGGAGTGGGCCTTGATCGGATTCATACATGAAATGGGTATGCCCCCCACGTGCATGCTCAATGAAAGTAACAACGACAAATTCTGTAACGTTCTGCACAGAAACCGCAACCATTTCCCCCAGGTAAGGACTTTTATCATCGATATCTTAAGCATATTGTGTGGAGGATTCCCTGTCTAGTGTCTTCTTTGTATCCTTTAGGTAATACACTTCAACACAAAAATTGAAGTAATTCCTTCTGGGGTTTCTCGAGATAGAGCCAATTTTTCATTTAACAGCTTCAAAGTCAAAATGTCCAGGTCAAGTTCAAGTGGCTGCACAATTTCCCCACTGTATGCCCTAGGTCATGCTGATCAAGAATATAATTGTTATGTAGGTGTAAACCCAATGGTTTCCAAACTATTGCAATTGATAACAAGGAGAAGTTTAAGGTTATTAAAATAATACTTTGCACCACTTTTGACCTTGATCTAGTCTACCAATCAGCCAACTTTGAAGCCTGAAACTACAAGATATTGCCAAAACACCGGTTTGTCTCCTCCAAGGTCTCTGTACTTGACCTTGACATTCGTCAGTGCCCAATATTTTGAATTACCATTAACCAATGCTCTTCCATACAAGTTGAACATTTTAAGTCCAAGAATGTGAAATATATGGCTGTACAGGAAATAAACGTTTTCAAAGTCAAACTTCAAGGTCAAGATCAGCACAGTTACAATTTGTCACAGGATCATCACTGCATCGTGACACATCACACAATTTGAAGCCATTCTGTCCTCTGGTTCACGTCAAACTTGAAGGTCAAGATCAGCAAGATGTTTTCTTTAGGATGATCAGTGTACATGGTAGGCCCTGCATAGATGGTCCCATAGAAAAACTGCGACAGTGCTGATACACTACCACACAAAATTTAAAGCAAATCTGTACATGGGTTTACTAGTTACAGGGTTAACAAACACGAATACTGATAATTTTATTATATGCAATACATACATGTTTGTAGTCTAACCATTGGCATTTATTCTAGTTACATTAAAGGGTTATGCTTTTTCATCATCATCATCATCTTCATCATCAACGTCATCGTCATCATCTTCATCTTCTTTTTCTTCTTCTTCTTCTTTCTCTTCCTTCTCCTCCCCTGGCCTCTTTTTCCTCCTCCACATCATCATCATCATCATAATCATCACCATCTACCATCATCACCATCTTCTTCTTCTTTTCTTCCTTCTTCTTCTTTTTTCTTCTTGTTCTTTCTCTTCCTTCTCCTCCCCCTGGCCTCTTTTTCCTCCCTCCTCCACATCATCATCATCATCATCATCATCATCTCATCATTACCATAATCACCATCTTCTTCTTCTTTTCCCTCTTCTTTTTTTTCTTCTTGTTCTTTCTCTTCATCCTCCTTCTCCTTGCCTCTTTTCCCTCCCCCTCCACATCATCATCATCATCACCATCATCATTATCATCCGCCTCATCTTCATTATAATACTGCTTATCTCTGGCCAACGCTTTATGTAAGTTTGATGCAAAGAAAATGAGCCTTTGAAAACAAACTAGACCTATTTTAAATAGCCTTTTTTTCTTATGTTACAGGCGAGGGATAGGCCTATGCCATTGCTCCATCGCATCGACGAACGTATGACAAGCAGAGGGATCACAGACGTTTGGGAAAAAGCACACTTCATAAACCTCCTCGTGCTGATAATGGATTTCAACCCTGAGTTGAGGACGAAGCCCTCCGACGCCCTGGAACATAGATTTTTCAAGTTTCTGTGAAACGTTTCCTGAAGGGAAACAGTGACTCCCTTGCCCAAGTATTTCACCTACTTGAACCAACAGTTCCAGGACACCATCATCATCATCATCATCATCATCATCATCATCATCATCATCATCATCATCATCATCATCATCATCATCATTGGTGTAATCATTATTATCATCATCATCATCATTGCCATCACCATTATTATCTTCTTCATCATCATCATCATCATCATCGTCATCGTCATCATTGCCATCATTATTATCCTCCTCATCCTCCTCATCACAGGCATCAGAATTGTCAGAGGATCAGAGGATTTCAGAGGATTAAGAATTTCTGACATAGGATTGGCTTCTCTTGTCAGAGGTTTTGCCTTTTTATTCAGTGTTATCCTTTGTGTTAAATAGTATTTTAAGGTGATTTATCACTACATTAAGCCTTTTTGGTGGTGGTGGGAACTCATTTCAGTGTTATCCTTCTATAGTCTGGGGCCTTGATAGCCCTTTTACCGCGGTTTTCAGAGGATTGGACTTCAGACTATTCTGATGCCTGTCATCATCATTATCATTATCATTATCATTATCATCATCATC
>JAGGCT020000271.1:0-53118 GCA_017654935.2 Phymorhynchus buccinoides | reverse complement strand
AAGAATAAACTAAAGCCGGCAACTTAACTAATTAACTAAATGAAAGTTTGTATGCAGAAACACAAATTGAAGAGAAAACGACGAAAAGGCAGACGAAGAAGAGGTGTCCAACAAAACCAATAGCAGAGCGTCCGAAGTACAGCAGCAGAAACAAAAAATGAGAGACGGCAGAGGACACCCCCAGACTCCTCAACAGGAACGGTCGAGGCCTGGCCCAAACCCACAGACAGGCCCACGGATCGGGCCTAACACGGGGCCAGACGGAAAGGCGAGCGGCCTCTCACAGCCGGAAACGGAGAAAAGAGCGGGCGGTCAACCAGGCAGCAACAGGTCAGGTCAGGTTCAGGCTCAGGACTGTAGGAAAAACCAAAACAAAAACCTGGTTTTGAACACCCAGAGTAACAACAGTTTTGTGTTTCCCCAAAAACAAATTCCCCAACAGTCCTCTTCAGGGATGTAAAAACCCTCCCTCTTTAAACTTGGTTCTCTCCAAGAACCCCAAAACGCTGAACAACACTTTCTTTACAATCCTTTTCACACGACTCAGTCTAGGGGTAATATTTCATCAAAAAATTAACTAAAAGGTTTCAAAAGGTTTCACTTTTTCTGGAACAACAAGGCTTTCATACACTTAGAAAATTGTAGCCTTTCAAATACAAAACTTAACAATTACATTCTTCTGAAAATGCCACAGCTTTTCAGGTACAAGAATGGACACTTAAATTCTTCTGAAAATATCACATAAAATTTCACCACCAAAAATATGTCCTTTCCATTCTCATTTCTTCCAGAAGGCGGATGAACTACAGGCAAAAGAATGCATTTCCCCAAAATAACAATCCACAATGTACTTCAAAAAGTCAAAAAGCCTTGAAAACATTAATGACACTTCCTCTCAAAAATAAAAACAGAAACGGGTATGAACGCTTTACAAAGCCCCTATCAGCATAGCTAGAAGCGCAACTGGAATAACCCTCTGTTATCCAGCTCTCCGCAGAGTCTCTTAATACCTAATTAAGCTAGGACGATGGCCGCGAGGCTAAACATAGGCCGCAAGGCTAAACATAGGCCGCAAGGCTAAACATAGGCCGCAAGGCTAAACATAGGCCGCGAGGCTAAACATAGGCCGCGAGGCTAAACATATACCGCAACAAGGAATAATGCGCGCGCGTGCACGCATTTAGGATTCTGAATCTCTGTGAACTCAAATACGCTTTGAACCAAAAACGATTTGTACGGCCTAAACACACAATGGCGAGCAAAAACATTGATTCAAAAACATGTGCCGAGTTCAAGTACCAAATTCTACGACCGGCAAAAACCTATCCAACTGACAAGTCATGACCCAGCCAGTCAGTTCCTTAGCCCCTTATGCAAAAATCAAGAAAATAATAAGAAAATGAACCAAAGAAAACGTACACAAATACACATGTTAGCAAACCTATAACTAGCTACTTTACATTGTTACGCGCGCGTTGTTGTACGAGTTTTAACGGGATTAATACCAATTTTATGCAGCTACTGACCAAACTTCCAAGTGGCGGAATGAAGAAGAAGAATCCTCCCCACAAGACAGTCGCAGCTCTGGTCTCGCCAAGGGCTCGGGGTAAGCGCGAGCAGGTGGAACACACATATGTAGAGCATCTACACATATACGTAGGGCATCTACACATATACATAGAGCATCTACACATATACGTAGAGCATCTACACACATATACGTAGGGCATCTACACACATACGTAGGGCATCTACACACATACGTAGAGCATCTACACACATACGTAGAGCATCTACACACACATATACGTAGAGCATCTACACACATACGTAGAGCATCTACACACATACGTAGGGCATCTACACACATACGTAGGTCATCTACACACATACGTAGGGCATCTACACACATATACGTAGGGCATCTACACATACGTAGAGCATCTACACATATACGTAGGGCATCTACACATATACGTAGAGCATCTACACATATACGTAGAGCATCTACACATATACGTAGAGCATCTACACATATACGTAGGGCATCTACACATAGTAGGCATCTACACATATACGTACACATACTACATCACATATACGTAGGGCATCTACACATATACGTAGGGCATCTACACACATACGTAGAGCATCTACACACATACGTAGGGCATCTACACACATACGTAGGGCATCTACACATATACGTAGAGCATCTACACACATACGTAGGGCATCTACACATATACGTAGAGCATCTACACACATACGTAGGGCATCTACACACATACGTAGAGCATCTACACACATACGTAGGGCATCTACACATATACGTAGGGCATCTACACACATACGTAGGGCATCTACACACATACGTAGGGCATCTACACACATACGTAGGGCATCTACACACATACGTAGAGCATATACGCACATATACGTAGAGCATCTACACACATACGTAGAGCATCTACACACATACGTAGGGCATCTACACATATACGTAGGGCATCTACACATATACGTAGGGCATCTACACACATACGTAGGGCATCTACACACATACGTAGGGCATCTACACACATACGTAGGGCATCTACACATATACGTAGAGCATCTACACACATACGTAGGGCATCTACACACATACGTAGAGCATCTACACACATACGTAGAGCATCTACCATATACGTAGGAGCATCTACACACATACGTAGGGCATCTACACACATACGTAGAGCATCTACACACATACGTAGAGCATCTACACATATACGTAGGGCATCTACACATATACGTAGAGCATCTACACATATACGTAGAGCATCTACACACATACGTAGAGCATCTACACACATACGTAGGGCATCTACACATATACGTAGGGCATCTACACACATACGTAGAGCATCTACACACATACGTAGAGCATCTACACATATACACAGATACGTATCTACACATATACGTAGAGCATCTACACACATACGTAGAGCATCTACACACATACGTAGGGCATCTACACACATACGTAGAGCATCTACACACATATACGTAGGTAGCATCTACACACATACGTAGGGCATCACACATACGTAGAGCATCTACACATATACACATAGAGCATATACGTAGACATATACGTAGAGCATCTACACACACACGTAGGGCATCTACACATATACGTAGAGCATACTACACACACACACGTAGAGCATCTAACACATATACGTAGAGCATCTACACATATACGTACACACACATATACGTAGGGCATCTACACACATACGTAGAGCATCTACACATATACGTAGGGCATCTACACATATACGTAGGGCATCTACACACATACGTAGAGCATCTACACATATACGTAGAGCATCTACACACATACGTAGGGCATCTACACACATACGTAGAGCATCTACACACATACGTAGAGCATCTACACACATACGTAGGGCATCTACACACATACGTAGAGCATCTACACACATACGTAGGGCATCTACACACATACGTAGGGCATCTACACACATACGTAGAGCATCTACACACATACGTAGAGCATCTACACATATACGTAGAGCATCTACACACATACGTAGAGCATCTACACACATACGTAGGGCATCTACACACATACGTAGGGCATCTACACACATACGTAGAGCATCTACACACATACGTAGAGCATCTACACATACGTACGTATCTACACACACATACGCATCTACACATACACATCTACACACATACGTAGGGCATCTACACACATACGTAGAGCATCTACATCACATACACATATACGTAGGGCATCTACACACATACGTAGGGCATCTACACATATACGTAGGGCATCTACACACATACGTAGAGCATCTACACACATACGTAGGGCATCTACACATATACGTAGGGCATCTACACATATACGTAGAGCATCTACACACATACGTAGAGCATCTACACACATACGTAGGGCATCTACACACATACACATACACAGCATCTACACACATACGTAGAGGCATCTACACACATACGTAGGGCATCTACACATATACGTAGAGCATCTACACATATACGTAGGGCATCTACACACATACGTAGGGCATCTACACATATACGTAGAGCATCTACACATATACGTAGAGCATCTACACACATACGTAGGGCATCTCTACACACATACGTAGAGCATCTACACACATACATCTAGGGCATATACGTACAGCATCTACACACGTAGAGCATCTACACACATATACATAGTACACATACGTACACATCTACACATACACATAGAGCATCATCACACACACATACGTAGGGCATCTACACACATACGTAGGGCATCTACACACATACGTAGAGCATCTACACACATATACGTAGAGCATCTACACATATACGTAGGGCATCTACACACATACGTAGGGCATCTACACACATACGTAGAGCATCTACACACATACGTAGGGCATCTACACACATACGTAGAGCATCTACACACATACGTAGAGCATCTACACATATACGTAGGGCATCTACACACATACGTAGAGCATCTACACACATACGTAGAGCATCTACACACATACGTAGGGCATCTACACACATACGTAGAGCATCTACACACATACGTAGAGCATCTACACACATACGTAGAGCATCTACACACATACGTAGGGCATCTACACATATACGTAGGGCATCTACACATACACACGTAGGTAGCATCTACACACATACGTAGGGCATCTACACATATACGTAGGGCATCTACACACATACATAGAGCATACGTAGACATCTACACATACGTAGGGCATCTACACACATACGTAGAGCATCTACACACATACGTAGAGCATCTACACATATACGTAGAGCATCTACACATATACGTAGAGCATCTACACACATACGTAGAGCATCTACACACATACGTAGGGCATCTACACACATACGTAGGGCATCTACACACATACGTAGAGCATCTACACATATACGTAGAGCATCTACACACATACGTAGAGCATCTACACACATACGTAGTAGGGCATCTACACATATACGTAGGGCATCTACACACATACGTAGGGCATCTACACACATATACGTAGAGCATCTACACACATACGTAGAGCATCTACACACATACGTAGAGCATCTACACATATACGTAGAGCATCTACACATATACGTAGGGCATCTACACACATACGTAGAGCATCTACACATATACGTAGGGCATCTACACACATACGTAGAGCATACACACACACATACGTAGGGCATACGTAGACACATATACGTACACATATACGTAGGGCATCTACACATATACGTAGAGCATCTACACACATACGTAGAGCATCTACACACATACGTAGAGCATCTACACACATACGTAGGGCATCTACACATATACGTAGAGCATCTACACATATACGTAGAGCATCTACACACATACGTAGAGCATCTACACACATACACACGTAGGGCATCTACACATATACATACGTAGAGCATCTACACACATACGTAGTAGGCATCTACACACATACGTAGGGCATCTACACATATACGTAGAGCATCTACACATATACGTAGGGCATCTACACACATACGTAGAGCATCTACACACATACGTAGAGCATCTACACACATACGTAGGGCATCTACACACATACGTAGGGCATCTACACACATACGTAGGGCATCTACACACATATCTACACAGTAGCATCTACACACATACGTAGGCATCTATAGACACATATCTACACATATACACGTAGGGCATCTACACATATACATATCTACACACATACGTAGAGCATCTACACACATACACATAGAGCATCTAGGGCATCTACACACATACGTAGAGCATCTACACATATACGTAGAGCATCTACACATATACGTAGAGCATCTACACATATACGTAGAGCATCTACACATACGTAGTAGAGCTACACACATACGTAGGGCATCTACACACATACGTAGACATCTACACACATACGTAGGGCATCTACACACATACGTAGAGCATCTACACATATACGTAGAGCATCTACACACATACGTAGGGCATCTACACACATACGTACATCTACATACGTAGCATCTACACACATACGTAGAGCATCTACACATATACGTAGGGCATCTACACATATACGTAGGCATCTACACACATACGTAGAGCATCTACACACATACGTAGAGCATCTACACACATACGTAGAGCATCTACACACATACGTAGAGCATCTACACATATACGTAGAGCATCTACACACATACGTAGGGCATCTACACACATACGTAGGGCATCTACACATATACGTAGGGCATCACACACATAGGGCATCTACACACATACGTAGGGCATCTACACATATACGTAGGCATCTACACACATACGTAGAGCATCTACACACATACGTAGGGCATCTACACACATACGTAGAGCATCTACACACATACGTAGAGCATCTACACATATACGTAGAGCATCTACACATATACGTAGAGCATCTACACACATACGTAGAGCATCTACACACATACGTAGGGCATCTACACATATACGTAGAGCATCTACACACATACGTAGAGCATCTACACATATACGGAGAGCATCTACACACATACGTACGTAGCATCTACACATACGTACGTATCATACACACATATACACAGAGCATAGGGCACACATACGTAGAGCATCTACACATATACGTAGAGCATCACACATACGTAGAGCATCACACATACGTAGAGCATCTACACACATACGTAGGGCATCTACACACATACGTAGGGCATCTACACATATACGTAGGGCATCTACACACATACGTAGGGCATCTACACACATACGTAGAGCATCTACACACATACGTAGGTAGGGCTACACACATACGTAGGTAGTAGTAGATACACACACATACATAGAGCATCTACACATATACACATATACGTAGAGCATCTACACACATACGTAGGGCATCTACACACATACGTAGGGCATCTACACATATACGTAGAGCATCTACACACATACGTAGGGCATCTACACACATACGTAGAGCATCTACACACGTAGGGCATCTACACATATACGTAGAGCATCTACACATATACGTAGAGCATCTACACATATACGTAGAGCATCTACACACATACGTAGAGCATCTACACACATACGTAGGGCATCTACACACATACGTAGGGCATCTACACAGGGCATACACAGGTAGGGCATCTACACACATACGTAGGCATCTACACACATACGTAGACGCATCTACACACATACGTAGGGCATCTACACATATACGTAGGGCATCTACACACATATACGTAGATACGTATCTACACATATACACATACGAGCATCATACACACATACACATACGTAAGGGCATCTACACACATACGTAGAGCATCTACACACATACGTAGAGCATCTACACACATACGTAGGTCATCTACACATATACAATCACTCGTCGATCTACACATTGACGACGCAGTTTTGAAATACGTCTACTCTACAGTCGACGTCGACGTCCCATTCACTGACGTCATCCTGGTGCTCGTCAGCACTCAGATCGCAGCTGTCCACGTTGCTACACAATGGAGGCGCTCCTCTCCTAGGGCATCCACTCCATGTGCAGTGCATCACCAAACCGGGTAGAGTTTATACACACCATAATTAGTTCATCTACACACATATGTCAGTTCCCATCTACTACTGTCATCTACACATTCCCCCTAGATCATCTACACACACTAGACATCACAACACATACATAGACATACACAATAAGTTTCTACAAAACACGTAGGGCATCTACACACATACTAAAACATGACACATATACGTAGGGCATCTACACAGTTACGTAGGGCATCTACACATATAACGTTTACATCTACACATATACGTATAGTTTCTACACATAACGTAAATACAACTGAAATACTATAGTTCATCTACACACAACGTACAAAAAGTACACACTACGTAGTCACACTAACACAATACGTAGGGCATCTACAAACACATACACTACACATATACACACTACGAACTACAATTAACAATATCCAATACCAACGTCAGTTATTCAACAATCATAACACTTACCCTAGCACTAGGGGACTACACGGAAATGGAAGGTCATCTACACTTTCCCTTACTCTGCTACGCTTTAACAGAGGTTCTGCTTCCCAACAGGAACCAAGACATCTACACAAAAACGACTCACAATTTACACACATACCGTAGCGCATGCACATAACATACGTACTCACTCTACACATTAAATTAGTGATCTACACATATACGTAGAGCATCTACACATATACACCAAAATCTACACAAGGACGTAAATATCATCTACACATTAGAGCATCTACACATATACGTAGGGCATCTACACATATACGTAGAGCATCTACACACATACGTAGGCATCTACACACATACGTAGGCATCTACACACATACGTAGGGCATCTACACACATACGTAGGGCATCTACACACATACGTAGAGCATCTACACATATACGTAGGGCATCTACACATATACGTAGAGCATCTACACACACATATACGTAGAGCATCTACACATATACGTAGGGCATCTACACATATACGTAGGGCATCTACACACATACGTAGAGCATCTACACACATACGTAGAGCATCTACACATATACGTAGGGCATCTACACACATACGTAGAGCATCTACACATATACGTAGAGCATCTACACACATACGTAGAGCATCTACACATATACGTAGGGCATCTACACATATACGTAGTAGCATCTACACACATACGTAGAGCATCTACACACATACGTAGGGCATCTACACACATACGTAGGCATCTACACACATACGTAGAGCATCTACACATATACGTAGAGCATCTACACACATATACGTAGAGCATCTACACACATACGTAGAGCATCTACACACATACGTAGAGCATCTACACACATACGTAGAGCATCTACACACATACGTAGAGCATCTACACACATACGTAGAGCATCTACACACATACGTAGAGCATCTACACACATACGTAGAGCATCTACACACATACGTACGTAGGGCATCTACACACATACGTACGTAGCACTACACACATACGTAGAGCATCTACACACATACGTAGAGCATCTACACACATACGTAGAGCATCTACACACATACGTAGGGCATCTACACACATACGTAGAGCATCTACACATATACGTAGGGCATCTACACACATACGTAGGGCATCTACACACATACGTAGAGCATCTACACATATACGTAGAGCATCTACACATATACGTAGAGCATCTACACATATACGTAGAGCATCTACACACATACGTAGGGCATCTACACACACGTAGTAGGCATCTACACACATACGTAGAGCATCTACACACATACGTAGAGCATCTACACATATACGTAGAGCATCTACACACATACGTAGAGCATCTACACACATACGTAGGGCATCTACACACATACGTAGAGCATCTACACACATACATAGGGCATACGTACACATATACACATACGTAGCATATACATCACATACACGTAGAGCATCTACACACATACGTAGGGTAGGGCATCACACATACGTAGAGCATCTACACACATACGTAGGGCATCTACACACATACGTAGAGCATCTACACACATACGTAGAGCATCTACACACATACGTAGGGCATCTACACACATACGTAGAGCATCTACACATATACGTAGAGCATCTACACATATACGTAGAGCATCTACACACATACGTAGGGCATCTACACACATACGTAGGGCATCTACACACATACGTAGAGCATCTACACACATACGTAGGGCATCTACACACATACGTAGAGCATCTACACACATACGTAGAGCATCTACACATATACGTAGAGCATCTACACACATACGTAGAGCATCTACACACATACGTAGAGCATCTACACACATACGTAGAGCATCTACACACATACGTAGAGCATCTACACACATACGTAGAGCATACACACACGCATAGAGCATCTACACATACGTAGGGCATCTACACACATACATAGACACACTACACACATCTACACATACGTAGAGCATCTACATACACATACGTACGTAGAGCATCTACACATACATAGAGCATCTACACACACATACGTAGGGCATCTACACACATACGTAGAGCATCTACACATATACGTAGAGCATCTACACATATACGTAGGGCATCTACACACATACGTAGGGCATCTACACATATACGTAGAGCATCTACACATATACGTAGAGCATCTACACATATACGTAGAGCATCTACACACATACGTAGAGCATCTACACACATACGTAGAGCATCTACACACATACGTAGGGCATCTACACATATACGTAGAGCATCTACACATATACGTAGAGCATCTACACACATACGTACGTAGAGCATACACACATACGTAGAGCATCTACACATACGTAGAGCATCTACACACATACGTAGGGCATCTACACACATACGTAGGGCATCTACACACATACGTAGAGCATCTACACATATACGTAGGGCATCTACACATATACGTAGGGCATCTACACACATACGTAGGGCATCTACACATATACGTAGAGCATCTACACACATACGTAGAGCATCTACACACATACGTAGGGCATCTACACACTACACACACATACGTAGAGCATCTACACATACGTACAGATCACACACATACTACATCTACACACATACGTAGAGCATCTACACACATACGTAGGGCATCTACACATATACGTAGGGCATCTACACATATACGTAGAGCATCTACACACATACGTAGGGCATCTACACACATACGTAGGGCATCTACACATATACGTAGAGCATCTACACAGAGCATCTACACACGTAGGTAGATCTACACACACACACGTAGGGCATCTACACATATACGTAGAGCATCTACACATATACGTAGAGCATCTACACACATACGTAGAGCATCTACACACATACGTAGTAGCATCTACTACACATACGTAGAGCATCTACACACATACGTAGAGCATCTACACACATACGTAGGGCATCTACACATACGTAGAGCATAGGGCACACATACATACGTAGAGCATCTACACACATACGTAGGGCATCTACACATATACGTACAGCATCTACACACATACGTAGGGCATCTACACATATACATACATACACATATACACACACACATATACGTATACGTAGCATCTACACATATACGTAGGGCATCTACACATATACGTAGAGCATCTACACACATACGTAGAGCATCTACACACATACGTAGGGCATCTACACATATACGTAGGGCATCTACACATATACGTAGGGCATCTACACACATACGTAGAGCATCTACACATATACGTAGAGCATCTACACATATACGTAGAGCATCTACACATATACGTAGAGCATCTACACATATACGTAGAGCATCTACACACATACGTAGAGCATCTACACACATACGTAGGGCATCTACACATATACGTAGGGCATCTACACATATACGTAGAGCATCTACACACATACGTAGAGCATCTACACACATACGTAGAGCATCTACACACATACGTAGGGCATCTACACACATAAGTAGGGCATCTACACACACATACGTAGGGCATCTACACACATATACGTAGAGCATCTACACACATACGTAGAGCATCTACACACATATACGTAGCATCACACATATACGTAGAGCATCTACACACATACACGTACGTAGAGCATCTACACATATACGTAGAGCATCATCACACATATACGTAGGGCATCTACACATATACGTAGAGCATCTACACACATACGTAGGGCATCACACACATACGTAGACATCTACACACATACGTAGGGCATCTACACATATACGTAGGGCATCTACACATATACGTAGAGCATCTACACACATACGTAGAGCATCTACACACATACGTAGAGCATCTACACACATACGTAGGGCATCTACACATATACGTAGGGCATCTACACATACGTAGTAGGCTACACACATACGTAGAGCATCTACACACATACGTAGAGCATCTACACACATACGTAGGGCATCTACACACATACGTAGAGCATCTACACACATACGTAGGGCATCTACACACATACGTAGGGCATCTACACATATACGTAGAGCATCTACACATATACACATATACATCATCTACACATATACGTAGAGCATCTACACACATACGTAGAGCATCTACACACACACGTAGGGCATCTACACATATACGTAGAGCATCTACACACATACGTAGTAGCATCTACACAATACGTAGAGCATCTACACACATACGTAGAGCATCTACACACATACGTAGAGCATCTACACACATACGTAGGCATCTACACACATACGTAGAGCATCTACACACATACGTAGGGCATCTACACACATACGTAGAGCATCTACACATATACGTAGAGCATCTACACATATACGTAGAGCATCTACACACATACGTAGAGCATCTACACACATACGTAGAGCATAGGGCATATACGTAGGGCATCTACACACATACGTAGGGCATCTACACATATACGTAGGGCATCTACACATATACGTAGAGCATCTACACACATACGTAGAGCATCTACACACATACGTAGGGCATCTACACACATACGTAGAGCATCTACACACATACGTACGTAGCATCTACACATATACGTAGGGCATCTACACATATACGTAGAGCATCTACACACATACGTAGGGCATCTACACATATACGTAGAGCATCTACACACATACGTAGGGCATCTACACACATACGTAGAGCATCTACACACATACGTAGGGCATCTACACACATACGTAGAGCATCTACACACATACGTAGGGCATCTACACACATACGTAGAGCATCTACACACATATACGTAGAGCATCTACACACATACGTAGAGCATCTACACACATACGTAGAGCATCTACACACATACGTAGAGCATCTACACACATACGTAGGGCATCTACACACATACGTAGGGCATCTACACATATACGTAGAGCATCTACACACATACGTAGAGCATCTACACACATACGTAGAGCATCTACACACATACGTAGGGCATCTACACACATACGTAGGGCATCTACACACATACGTAGGGCATCTACACACATACGTAGGGCATCTACACACATACGTAGAGCATCTACACATATACGTAGAGCATCTACACATACGTAGTAGGGCATCTACACATATATACGTAGACACATACGTAGAGCATCTACACATATACGTAGCATCTACACACATACGTAGGGCATCTACACACATACGTAGAGCATCTACACACAACAACGTAGGGCATCTACACACATACGTAGAGCATCTACACACATACGTAGAGCATCTACACACATACGTAGGGCATCTACACATATACGTAGAGCATCTACACACATACGTAGAGCATCTACACATATACGTAGAGCATCTACACATATACGTAGGGCATCTACACATATACGTAGGGCATCTACACACATATCTACACATAGTAGCATCTACACACATACGTAGAGCATCTACACATATACGTAGAGCATCTACACACATACGTAGTAGATCTACACACATACGTAGAGCATCTACACATATACGTAGAGCATCTACACACATACGTAGAGCATCTACACATATACGTAGAGCATCTACACACATACGTAGAGCATCTACACACATACGTAGAGCATCTACACACATACGTAGTAGGGCATCTACACATACGTAGGGCATAGACATATCTACATCTACACATATACGTAGAGCATCATCATACGTAGGCATCTACACATAGTAGTAGATCTACACACATACGTAGGGCATCTAACATACGTAGGGCATACACATATACGTAGAGCATCTACACACATACGTAGGGCATCTACACACATACGTAGGCATCTACACACATACGTAGAGCATCTACACACATACGTAGGCACGTAGAGCATCTACACATATACGTAGAGCATCTACACATATACGTAGAGCATCTACACACATACGTAGAGCATCTACACACATACGTAGGGCATCTACACACATACGTAGGGCATCTACACATATACGTAGAGCATCTACACACATACGTAGGGCATCTACACATATACGTAGAGCATCTACACATATACGTAGGGCATCTACACACATACGTAGAGCATCTACACACACGTAGTAGCATCTACACACGTAGAGCATACACACATATACGTAGGGCTATCACACATACGTAGAGCATCTACACACATACGTAGAGCATCTACACACATACGTAGAGCATCTACACACATACGTAGAGCATCTACACATATACGTAGAGCATCTACACACATACGTAGAGCATCTACACATATACGTAGAGCATCTACACATATACGTAGAGCATCTACACACATACGTAGGGCATCTACACATATACGTAGGGCATCTACACATATACGTAGGGCATCTACACATACGTAGGGCATCTACACATATACGTAGAGCATCTACACATATACATAGAGCATCTACACATATACGTAGGGCATCTACACACATACGTACGGCATCTACACACATACGTAGAGCATCTACACACATACGTAGAGCACATATACATAGAGCATCTACACATATACGTAGGGCATCTACACACATACGTAGGCATCTACATCTACACATCTACACACATACGTAGAGCATCTACACATATACGTAGAGCATCTACACATATACGTAGAGCATCTACACACATACGTAGAGCATCTACACACATACGTAGAGCATCTACACACATACGTAGGGCATCTACACACATACGTAGGGCATCTACACACATACGTAGGGCATCTACACACATACGTAGAGCATCTACACACATACGTAGAGCATCTACACACATACGTAGTAGCATCTACACACATACGTAGAGCATCTACACACATACGTAGAGCATCTACACACATACGTAGGGCATCTACACACATACGTAGGGCATCTACACACATACGTAGGGCATCTACACATATACGTAGGGCATCTACACATATACGTAGAGCATCTACACACATACGTAGAGCATCTACACACATACGTAGAGCATCTACACACATACGTAGGGCATCTACACACATACGTAGAGCATCTACACATATACATACGTAGGGCATCTACACATATACGTAGGGCATCTACACACATACGTAGAGCATCTACACACATACGTAGAGCATCTACACACATACGTAGAGCATCTACACACATACGTAGGGCATCTACACACATACGTAGAGCATCTACACACATACGTAGGTAGCATCTACACATATACGTAGAGCATCTACACACATACGTAGAGCATCTACATATACGTAGAGCATCTACACACATACGTAGCATCTACACACATATACGTAGGGCATCTACACACATACGTAGAGCATCTACACACATACGTAGGGCATCTACACACATACGTACGTAGGGCATCTACACACATACGTAGAGCATCTACACACATACGTAGAGCATCTACACACATACGTAGAGCATCTACACACATACGTAGAGCATCTACACATATACGTAGAGCATCTACACACATACGTAGAGCATCTACACACATACGTAGGGCATCTACACACATACGTAGAGCATCTACACACATACGTAGGGCATCTACACACATACGTAGGGCATCTACACACATACGTAGCGCATCTACACATATACGTAGAGCATCTACACATATACGTAGAGCATCTACACACACATACGTAGAGCATCTACACACATACGTACGTAGGCATCTACACATATACGTAGAGCATCTACACATATACGTAGGGCATCTACACATACGTAGAGCATACACACATACATAGGGCATCTACACATATACGTAGAGCATCTACACACATACGTAGGGCATCTACACACATACGTAGGGCATCTACACACATACGTAGGGCATCTACACACATACGTAGGGCATCTACACACATACGTAGGGCATCTACACACATACGTAGAGCATCTACACACATACGTAGGGCATCTACACACATACGTAGAGCATCTACACACATACGTAGGGCATCTACACACATACGTAGAGCATCTACACACATACGTAGAGCATCTACACATATACGTAGAGCATCTACACACATATACGTAGAGCATCTACACACATACGTAGGGCATCTACACACATACGTAGGGCATCTACACATATACGTAGAGCATCTACACATATACGTAGGGCATCTACACATATACGTAGGGCATCTACACACATACGTAGGGCATCTACACACATACGTAGAGCATCTACACACATACGTAGAGCATCTACACACATACGTAGAGCATCTACACACATACGTAGGGCATCTACACACATACGTAGAGCATCTACACACATATACGTAGGGCATCTACACACATACGTAGGGCATCTACACATATACGTAGACATCTACACACATACGTAGAGCATACTACACACATATACGTAGGGCATCTACACACATACGTAGAGCATCTACACACATACGTAGGGCATCTACACATACGTAGAGCATCTACACACATACGTAGGGCATCTACACATATACGTAGAGCATCTACACACATACGTAGGGCATCTACACACATACGTAGAGCATCTACACACATACGTAGAGCATCTACACACATACGTAGAGCATCTACACATATACGTAGAGCATCTACACACATACGTAGAGCATCTACACACATACGTAGGGCATCTACACACATACGTAGAGCATCTACACACATACGTAGGGCATCTACACACATACGTAGGGCATCTACACATACGTAGGTAGAGCTACACACACACACGTAGTAGGCATCTACACACATACGTAGTAGGCATCTACACACATACGTAGAGCATCTACACATATACGTAGGGCATCTACACACATACGTAGAGCATCTACACACATACGTAGGGCATCTACACATACGTAGGCATCATCTACACATACGTAGGCATCTACACATATACGTAGGGCATCTACACACATACGTAGTAGGCATCTACACACATACGTAGAGCATCTACACATATACGTAGGGCATCTACACACATACGTAGAGCATCTACACACATACGTAGGGCATCTACACATATACACACATACATAGTAGCATCTACACACATACGTAGAGCATCTACACACATACGTAGGGCATCTACACATATACGTAGAGCATCTACACACATACGTAGAGCATCTACACATATACGTAGAGCATCTACACACATACGTAGAGCATCTACACACATACGTAGAGCATCTACACACATACGTAGGGCATCTACACATATACGTAGGGCATCTACACACATACGTAGAGCATCTACACACATACGTAGAGCATCTACACATATACGTAGGGCATCTACACACATACGTAGAGCATCTACACACATACGTAGAGCATCTACGCACATACGTAGGGCATCTACACACATACGTAGGGCATCTACACACATACGTAGAGCATCTACACATACATAGAGCATCTACACACATATACGTAGGGCATCTACACACATACGTAGAGCATCTACACACATACGTAGGCATCTACACATATACGTAGAGCATCTACACATATACGTAGGCATCTACTACACATACGTAGGGGCATCTACACATATATACGTAGAGCATCTACACATATACGTAGAGCATCTACACATATACGTAGAGCATCTACACACATACGTAGACACATCTACACATCTATACGTAGAGCATCTACACATATACGTAGGCATCTACACACATACATAGAGCATCTACACACATACGTAGTAGGGCATCTACACACATACGTAGGGCATCTACACACATACGTAGAGCATCTACACACATACGTAGAGCATCTACACATATACGTAGAGCATCTACACACATACGTAGGGCATCTACACACATACGTAGAGCATCTACACACATACGTAGGGCATCTACACACATACGTAGAGCATCTACACACATACGTAGAGCATCTACACACATACGTAGGGCATCTACACACATACGTAGAGCATCTACACACATACGTAGAGCATCTACACACATACGTAGGCATCTACACACATATACGTAGAGCATCTACACACATACGTAGAGCATCTACACACATACGTAGAGCATCTACACACATACGTAGGGCATCTACACACATACGTAGCATACACACATATATAGGGCATCACACATACGTAGAGCATCTACACATATACGTAGAGCATCTACACACATACGTAGGGCATCTACACACATACGTAGAGCATCTACACACATACGTAGAGCATCTACACATATACGTAGGGCATCTACACACATACGTAGAGCATCTACACACATACGTAGGGCATCTACACACATACGTAGAGCATCTACACATATACGTAGAGCATCTACACACATACGTAGGGCATCTACACACATACGTAGAGCATCTACACACATACGTAGTAGCATCTACACACATACGTAGAGCATCTACACAGATACGTACGTACACACACACATACGTAGGGCATCTCTACACACATACGTAGAGCATCTACACACATACGTAGGGCATCTACACACATACGTAGAGCATCTACACATATACGTAGAGCATCTACACACATACGTAGAGCATCTACACACATACGTAGAGCATCTACACATATACGTAGGGCATCTACACACATACGTAGGGCATCTACACACATACGTAGAGCATCTACACACATACGTAGGGCATCTACACATATACGTAGGGCATCTACACACATACGTAGGGCATCTACACACATACGTAGGGCATCTACACATATACGTACGTAGCATCTACACACACATACGTAGAGCATCTACACATCTACACATACGTAGAGCATCTACACACATACGTAGAGCATCTACACACATACGTAGGCATCTACACACATACGTAGAGCATCTACACACATACGTAGAGCATCTACACACATACGTAGAGCATCTACACACATACGTAGAGCATCTACACATATACGTAGGGCATCTACACACATACACACACGTAGAGCATCTACACATATACGTAGGGCATCTACACACATACGTAGAGCATCTACACACATACGTAGAGCATCTACATCACACATATACGTAGAGCATCTACACACATACGTAGAGCATCTACACACATACGTAGGGCATCTACACATCACACACATAGTAGAGCATCTACACACATACGTAGGGCATCTACACACATACGTAGAGCATCTACACACATACGTAGGGCATCTACACACATACGTAGAGCATCTACACACATACGTAGAGCATCTACACACATACGTAGAGCATCTACACATATACGTAGAGCATCTACACACATACGTAGGCATCTACACACATACGTAGGGCATCTACACATATACGTAGAGCATCTACACATATACGTAGGGCATCTACACACATACGTAGAGCATCTACACACATACGTAGAGCATCTACACACATACGTAGGCATCTACACACATACGTAGGGCATCTACACACATACGTAGAGCATCTACACACATACGTAGGGCATCTACACACATACGTAGGGCATCTACACACATACGTAGAGCATCTACACATATACGTAGGGCATCTACACACATACGTAGAGCATCTACACACATACGTAGAGCATCTACACACATACGTAGAGCATCTACACACATACGTAGAGCATCTACACACATACGTAGGGCATCTACACATATACGTAGGGCATCTACACATATACGTAGGGCATCTACACATATACGTAGAGCATCTACACACATACGTAGAGCATCTACACACATACGTAGGGCATCTACACACATACGTAGAGCATCTACACACATACGTAGAGCATCTACACACATACGTAGGGCATCTACACACATACGTAGGGCATCTACACACATACGTAGAGCATCTACACACATACGTAGAGCATCTACACATATACGTAGAGCATCTACACATATACGTAGGGCATCTACACACATACGTAGGGCATCTACACATATACGTAGAGCATCTACACATATACGTAGAGCATCTACACATACGTAGAGCATCTACACACATACGTAGGGCATCTACACACATACGTAGGGCATCTACACATATACGTAGAGCATCTACACACATACGTAGGGCATCTACACACATACGTAGAGCATCTACACATATATACATACACACATACGTAGAGCATCACACATACGTAGAGCATCTACACACATACGTAGAGCATCTACACATATACGTAGGGCATCTACACATATACGTAGAGCATCTACACACATACGTAGAGCATCTACACATATACGTAGGGCATCTACACACATACGTAGAGCATCTACACATATACGTAGAGCATCTACACACATACGTAGGGCATCTACACATATACGTAGAGCATCTACACATATACGTAGAGCATCTACACACATACGTAGGGCATCTACACACATACGTAGAGCATCTACACACATACGTAGAGCATCTACACACATACGTAGAGCATCTACACACATACGTAGGGCATCTACACATATACGTAGGGCATCTACACATATACGTAGGGCATCTACACATATACGTAGAGCATCTACACACACACATACGTAGAGCATCTACACACATACGTAGAGCATCTACACACATACGTAGAGCATCTACACACATACGTAGGGCATCTACACATATACGTAGAGCATCTACACATATACGTAGAGCATCTACACACATACGTAGGGCATCTACACACATATACGTAGGGCATCTACACACATACGTAGAGCATCTACACATATACGTAGGGCATCTACACACATACGTAGGGCATCTACACACATATACGTAGGGCATCTACACATATACGTAGGGCATCTACACACATACGTAGAGCATCTACACACATACGTAGAGCATCTACACACATACGTAGAGCATCTACACATATACGTAGGGCATCTACACACATACGTAGAGCATCTACACACATACGTAGAGCATCTACACACATACGTAGAGCATCTACACATATACGTAGAGCATCTACACACATACGTAGAGCATCTACACATATACGTAGAGCATCTACACACATACGTAGGGCATCTACACACATACGTAGAGCATCTACACATACGTACGTAGGCATCTACACATATACGTAGGGCATCTACACACATACGTAGAGCATCTACACACATACGTACGTAGGGCATCTACACGTAGAGGCATCTACACATACGTAGAGCATCTACACATATACGTAGGGCATCTACACACATACGTACGGCATCTACACACATACATAGAGCATCTACACACATACGTAGAGCATCTACACACATACGTAGGGCATCTACACACATACGTAGGGCATCTACACACATACGTAGAGCATCTACACACATACGTACGTAGGGCATCTACACACATACGTAGAGCATCTACACATATACGTAGGGCATCTACACACATACGTAGGGCATCTACACACATACGTAGGGCATCTACACATATACGTAGAGCATCTACACATATACGTAGAGCATCTACACACATACGTAGGGCATCTACACACATACGTAGAGCATCTACACACATACGTAGAGCATCTACACATATACGTAGGGCATCTACACATATACGTAGAGCATCTACACACATACGTAGGGCATTCTACACACATACGTAGAGCATCTACACACATACGTAGAGCATCTACACACATACGTAGGGCATCTACACACATACGTAGAGCATCTACACACATACGTAGAGCATCTACACACATACGTAGGGCATCTACACACATACGTAGAGCATCTACACATATACGTAGAGCATCTACACACATACGTAGAGCATCTACACACATACGTAGAGCATCTACACATATACGTAGGGCATCTACACATATACGTAGGGCATCTACACATATACGTAGAGCATCTACACATATACGTAGAGCATCTACACACATACGTAGAGCATCTACACATATACGTAGAGCATCTACACATACGTAGAGCATCTACACATATACGTAGGGCATCTACACATCTACACACATACGTAGCATCTACACACATACGTAGAGCATCTACACACATACGTAGGGCATCTACACACATACGTAGGGCATCTACACATATACGTAGGGCATCTAGTAGAGCATCTACACACATATACGTAGAGCATCTACACACATACGTAGGCATCTACACACATACGTAGAGCATCTACACACATACGTAGAGCATCTACACACATACGTAGGGCATCTACACACATACGTAGAGCATCTACACACATACGTAGAGCATCTACACACATACGTAGAGCATCTACACACATACGTAGGGCATCTACACACATACACACATAGAGCATCTACACACATACGTAGGGCATCTACACACATACGTAGGGCATCTACACACATACGTAGAGCATCTACACACATACGTAGAGCATCTACACACATATACGTAGGGCATCTACACATATACGTAGAGCATCTACACATACGTAGAGCATCTACACACATACGTAGGGCATCTACACATATACGTAGAGCATCTACACACATACGTAGAGCATCTACACACATACGTAGAGCATCTACACATACGTAGGGCATCTACACACATACGTAGAGCATCTACACACATACGTAGAGCATCTACACATATACGTAGAGCATCTACACACATACGTAGGGCATCTACACACATACGTAGAGCATCTACACACATACGTAGAGCATCTACACATATACGTAGAGCATCTACACATATACGTAGAGCATCTACACACATACGTAGGGCATCTACACACATACGTAGAGCATCTACACATATACGTAGGGCATCTACACACATACGTAGAGCATCTACACACATACGTAGAGCATCTACACATATACGTAGGGCATCTACACATATACGTAGAGCATCTACACACATACGTAGAGCATCTACACACATACATAGAGCATAGACACACATACTACACATATACACAGGGCATCTACACACATACGTAGGGCATCTACACACATACGTAGAGCATCTACACACACATACGTAGGGCATCTACACATATACGTAGAGCATCTACACACATACGTAGAGCATCTACACACATACGTAGAGCATCTACACATATACGTAGGGCATCTACACACATACGTAGGGCATCTACACACATACGTAGGGCATCTACACACATACGTAGAGCATCTACACACATACGTAGGGCATCTACACATATACGTAGAGCATCTACACACATACGTAGAGCATCTACACATATACGTAGAGCATCTACACACATACGTAGAGCATCTACACACATACGTAGGGCATCTACACATATACGTAGAGCATCTACACACGTAGAGCATCTACACATATACGTAGGGCATCTACACATATACGTAGAGCATCTACACACATACGTAGGGCATCTACACACATACGTAGAGCATCTACACATATACGTAGGGCATCTACACACATACGTAGAGCATCTACACACATACGTAGAGCATCTACACACATACGTAGGGCATCTACACACATACGTAGAGCATCTACACACATACGTAGAGCATCTACACATATACGTAGAGCATCTACACACATACGTAGGGCATCTACACACATACGTAGGGCATCTACACACATACGTAGAGCATCTACACACATACGTAGAGCATCTACACACATACGTAGAGCATCTACACACATACGTAGGGCATCTACACACATACGTAGGGCATCTACACACATACGTAGAGCATCTACACACATACGTAGAGCATCTACACACATACGTAGGGCATCTACACATATACGTAGAGCATCTACACACATACGTAGGGCATCTACACACATACGTAGAGCATCTACACACATACGTAGGGCATCTACACACATACGTAGAGCATCTACACACATACGTAGAGCATCTACACATATACGTAGGGCATCTACACACATACGTAGAGCATCTACACACATACGTAGAGCATCTACACACATACGTAGAGCATCTACACACATACGTAGAGCATCTACACACATACGTAGAGCATCTACACACATACGTAGAGCATCTACACATATACGTAGGGCATCTACACATATACGTAGGGCATCTACACATATACGTAGAGCATCTACACACATACGTAGGCATCTACACACATACGTAGGGCATCTACACACATACGTAGAGCATCATCACACATATACGTAGAGCATCTACACATATACGTAGGGCATCTACACACATACGTAGAGCATCTACACACATACGTAGAGCATCTACACACATACGTAGGGCATCTACACATATACGTAGAGCATCTACACACATACGTAGGGCATCTACACATACGTAGAGCATCTACACATATACGTAGGGCATCTACACACATACGTAGAGCATCTACACACATACGTAGAGCATCTACACACATACGTAGAGCATCTACACACATACGTAGAGCATCTACACACATACGTAGAGCATCTACACACATATACGTAGAGCATCTACACATATACGTAGAGCATCTACACACATACGTAGAGCATCTACACACATACGTAGGGCATCTACACATATACGTAGAGCATCTACACACATACGTAGAGCATCTACACACATACGTAGGGCATCTACACACATACGTAGGCATCTACACACATACGTAGGGCATCTACACATATACGTAGAGCATCTACACACATACGTAGGGCATCTACACACATACGTAGAGCATCTACACACATACGTAGGGCATCTACACACATACGTAGAGCATCTACACATATACGTAGAGCATCTACACACATACGTAGAGCATCTACACACATACGTAGGGCATCTACACACATACGTAGAGCATCTACACACATACGTAGAGCATCTACACACATACGTAGAGCATCTACACACATACGTAGAGCATCTACACATATACGTAGAGCATCTACACACATACGTAGAGCATCTACACACATACGTAGAGCATCTACACACATACGTAGAGCATCTACACATATACGTAGGGCATCTACACATATACGTAGGGCATCTACACACATACGTAGAGCATCTACACATATACGTAGGGCATCTACACACATACGTAGAGCATCTACACATATACGTAGAGCATCTACACACATACGTAGAGCATCTACACACATACGTAGAGCATCTACACATATACGTAGGGCATCTACACACATACGTAGGGCATCTACACACACATACGTAGAGCATCTACACACATACGTAGGGCATCTACACACATACGTAGGGCATCTACACATATACGTAGAGCATCTACACACATACGTAGGGCATCTACACACATACGTAGAGCATCTACACATATACGTAGGGCATCTACACATATACGTAGAGCATCTACACACATACGTAGGGCATCTACACACATACGTAGGGCATCTACACACATACGTAGAGCATCTACACATATACGTAGGGCATCTACACACATACGTAGGGCATCTACACACATACGTAGGGCATCTACACATATACGTAGAGCATCTACACACATACGTAGGGCATCTACACATATACGTAGAGCATCTACACATATACGTAGAGCATCTACACACATACGTAGAGCATCTACACACATACGTAGAGCATCTACACATATACGTAGGGCATCTACACATATACGTAGAGCATCTACACATATACGTAGAGCATCTACACACACATACGTAGGGCATCTACACACATACGTAGAGCATCTCTACACATATACGTAGAGCATCTACACATATACGTAGAGCATCTACACACATACGTAGCATCTACACACTACGTAGAGCATCTACACACATACGTAGAGCTACACACACACAGCATCTACACACATACGTAGCATCTACACACATACGTAGAGCATCTACACACATACGTAGAGCATCTACACATATACGTAGAGCATCTACACACATACGTAGAGCATCTACACACATACGTAGAGCATCTACACACATATACGTAGGGCATCTACACACATACGTAGAGCATCTACACACATACGTAGAGCATCTACACACATACGTAGAGCATCTACACATATACGTAGAGCATCTACACACATACGTAGAGCATCTACACATATACGTAGGGCATCTACACATATACGTAGAGCATCTACACACATACGTAGAGCATCTACACACATACGTAGGGCATCTACACATATACGTAGAGCATCTACACACATACGTAGAGCATCTACACACATACGTAGAGCATCTACACACATACGTAGAGCTCTACACACATACGTAGAGCATCTACACATATACGTAGGGCATCTACACATAGGGCATCTACACATATACGTAGAGCATCTACACACATACGTAGAGCATCTACACACATACGTAGAGCATCTACACATATACGTAGGGCATCTACACATATACGTAGAGCATCTACACACATACGTAGGGCATCTACACACATACGTAGGGCATCTACACACATACGTAGAGCATCTACACATATACGTAGAGCATCTACACATATACGTAGAGCATCTACACACATACGTACGTAGCATCTACACACATACGTAGAGCATCTACACACATATACGTAGGGCATCTACACACATACGTAGAGCATCTACACACATACGTAGAGCATCTACACACATACGTAGGGCATCTACACACATACGTAGGGCATCTACACATATACGTAGGGCATCTACACATATACGTAGAGCATCTACACACATACGTAGAGCATCTACACACATACGTAGAGCATCTACACATATACGTAGAGCATCTACACACATACGTAGGGCATCTACACACATACGTAGAGCATCTACACACATACGTAGAGCATCTACACATATACGTAGAGCATCTACACACATACGTAGAGCATCTACACATATACGTAGGGCATCTACACACATACGTAGAGCATCTACACACATACGTAGGGCATCTACACACATACGTAGGGCATCTACACACATACGTAGAGCATCTACACATATACGTAGGGCATCTACACATATACGTAGGGCATCTACACATATACGTAGAGCATCTACACATATACGTAGAGCATCTACACATACGTAGAGCATCTACACATACGTAGAGCATCTACACACATACGTAGAGCATCTACACATATACGTAGAGCATCTACACATATACGTAGAGCATCTACACACATATACGTAGGGCATCTACACATATACGTAGGGCATCTACACACATACGTAGAGCATCTACACATATACGTAGAGCATCTACACACATACGTAGAGCATCTACACACATACGTAGGGCATCTACACACATACGTAGAGCATCTACACACATACGTAGAGCATCTACACACATACGTAGGGCATCTACACATATACGTAGAGCATCTACACACATACGTAGGGCATCTACACACATACGTAGAGCATCTACACACATACGTAGAGCATCTACACATATACGTAGGGCATCTACACACGTATACGTAGTAGCATCTACACACATACGTAGAGCATCTACACACATACGTAGAGCATCTACACACATACGTAGAGCATCTACACACATACGTAGAGCATCTACACACATACGTAGAGCATCTACACACATACGTAGAGCATCTACACACATACGTAGAGCATCTACACACATACGTAACACACATACGTAGAGCATCTACACATATACGTAGGGCATCTACACACATACGTAGAGCATCTACACATATACGTAGAGCATCTACACATATACGTAGGGCATCTACACACATACGTAGAGCATCTACACACATACGTAGAGCATCTACACACATACGTAGAGCATCTACACACATACGTAGAGCATCTACACATATACGTAGGGCATCTACACACATACGTAGAGCATCTACACACATACGTAGAGCATCTACACACATACGTAGAGCATCTACACATATACGTAGAGCATCTACACACATACGTAGAGCATCTACACATATACGTAGAGCATCTACACATATACGTAGGGCATCTACACACATACGTAGAGCATCTACACATATACGTAGGGCATCTACACACATATACGTAGAGCATCTACACACATACGTAGGCATCTACACACGTATACGTAGACACATCTACACATATACGTAGAGCATCTACACACATACGTAGAGCATCTACACATATACGTAGAGCATCTACACACATATACGTAGGGCATCTACACATATACGTAGAGCATCTACACACATACGTAGCGCATCTACACATATACGTAGAGCATCTACACATATACGTAGAGCATCTACACACATACGTAGAGCATCTACACACATACGTAGAGCATCTACACATATACGTAGAGCATCTACACACATACGTAGAGCATCTACACACATACGTAGGGCATCTACACATATACGTAGAGCATCTACACACATACGTAGGGCATCTACACATATACGTAGAGCATCTACACATATACGTAGAGCATCTACACATATACGTAGGGCATCTACACATATACGTAGGGCATCTACACACATACGTAGGGCATCTACACACATACGTAGGGCATCTACACATATACGTAGGGCATCTACACACATACGTAGAGCATCTACACACATACGTAGAGCATCTACACACATACGTAGGGCATCTACACACATACGTAGGGCATCTAATATACGTAGAGCATCTACACATATACGTAGAGCATCTACACATACGTAGAGCATCTACACACATACGTAGGGCATCTACACACATACGTAGAGCATCTACACACATACGTAGAGCATCTACACATATACGTAGGGCATCTACACACATACGTAGGGCATCTACACACATACGTAGGGCATCTACACACATACGTAGAGCATCTACACACATACGTAGAGCATCTACACACATACGTAGGGCATCTACACATATACGTAGGGCATCTACACACATACGTAGAGCATCTACACATATACGTAGGGCATCTACACACATACGTAGGGCATCTACACATATACGTAGAGCATCTACACATATACGTAGGGCATCTACACACATACGTAGAGCATCTACACATATACGTAGGGCATCTACACACATACGTAGGGCATCTACACACATACGTAGGGCATCTACACACATACGTAGAGCATCTACACACATACGTAGAGCATCTACACATATACGTAGAGGGACATCTACATCTACACATACGTAGGGCATCTACACACATACGTAGAGCATCTACACATATACGTAGAGCATCTACACATATACGTAGGGCATCTACACACATACGTAGGGCATCTACACACATACGTAGGGCATCTACACACATACGTAGGGCATCTACACACATACGTAGAGCATCTACACACATACGTAGGGCATCTACACATATACGTAGAGCATCTACACACATATACGTAGGGGTGCGAGTGTGCGTGTGTGAGTGCGCGCGCGCGAGTGTGCGTGTGTGTGTGGGGGTGCGTGGCATGTAAATACCTCAATCCGTAAGCTTTCGGTAATAATACGTTCATGTGCTTTCTGCAATATTTTACGTAACAAACCAGCATAATAAAAAACATTACTTTAAATATATAAAAACAATAAAAAAAACATTACTTTAAATAAATAAAAAGAATGTTACCTTGTTGACCTCTTCCAGGGAGGTGACGGCCTTGGTCAGAAGTCCCGGCACGTGGTAGCACCCTTCCTCCTTCATCCTCACGTCCAGCTTCTTGCCACTGTCAGGGTTCAGCAGGTCTCTGAGGGAGAAACAGACCTGTTTACCTCCTACACAAGTCTGGAGCAGTCTAGAGAGAAACAGACCTGCTTACCTCCTACACAAGTCTGGAGCAGACTAGAAAGAAATAGACCTGCTTACCTCCTACACAAGTCTGGAGTAGTCTAGAGAGAAACAGACCTGTTTACCTCCTACACAAGTCTGGAGCAGTCTAGATAGAAACAGACCTGCTTACCTCCTACACAAGTCTGGAGCAGTCTAGAGAGAAACAGACCTGCTTACCTCCTACACAAGTCTGGAGCAGAGAAAGAAACAGTCTAGATAGAAAGAAACAGACCTGCTTACCTCCTACACAAGTCTGGAGCAGTCTAGAAAGAAATAGACCTGCTTACCTCCTACACAAGTCTGGAGTAGTCTAGAGAGAAACAGACCTGTTTACCTCCTACACAAGTCTGGAGCAGTCTAGATAGAAACAGACCTGCTTACCTCCTACACAAGTCTGGAGCAGTCTAGAGAGAAACAGACCTGCTTACCTCCTACACAAGTCTGGAGAGAGAGAAGCTCGAATGAAACTCGAATGTTTATTGAGGATAACTAAATAAGCACAGAATATGGCTTTTTTTTCATCAGGTCCTCGTACAAAGCAAGCAAGCAAACATAAATTAAACGATAAACAACCACACAAATAAACTACAATCAAAACAGACAAAAGAAATCAGAAACATGCAAGAAAAAAATAAGAAAAGAATTATATATATATATATATATATAAGTCTGGAGAGTAGTCTGGGCCAGTGTTGATATTGAAAAAGTTGGCTTTTAGCAACGAAAATTTTATCAGAGATTATATTTTTTAAAATGAAACTGTGTTTTTGTGTCTTTTATAATTTTACTCATATATATATATATATGCACACATACACACACGCGCACGCACGCACGCGCACACACATATTTTGTATCCACATGTTATCTCATGACATTCAATAGGGTAATAATAATTACCAATGAATAGGGAAAGAAAATATCAGAATTTAAACGCATAAAATAAAATAATTTGTCCTCCCGCGTTTAAACATAAATTCATTGGATGCAAGTGATTTATATATTGGAAGGGAATCATTTTTACATTATGCGGAGGAAACATGGCGTACATATAGGTGATTTATAAACACATTCTGCTAAGTATTTATTATATGATTTTTTGAAAGACGCCAAGGTGCTCTTGTTTTTAATATATGCAGGCATCTCATTCCATAGTTTTGCTCCTGAGTATGTTAGGGATGACATGAAAAGATCTGTTCTTGGACGAGGAATGAATATTACTTTTATTACGAGCATTACTGATTTGGAATTTTTCACAGAGATAGGGAGGCACCAGGTTATTCATTATCTTAAACATAAGCACGGCCTTATTAAGACGACATCTTAAGCTGAAAGGGAGAATGCTTAATGTTTTATAGTCAGTGGTTTGCCGAGATGATGATTTAAGTAGTATAATTTTGATTGCACGTCTATAGAGTTTCTAGTGGTTTTAAACAGTTCTTACTAGCCAAATCCCAAGTTGTAGAAGCGTAGTCAATATCTGGTTGGATGTACGCATGAAAGAACAATTTCCGGGTGTGCTGATCGAGGAAGAGAGAGAGAGAGAGAGAGAGAGAGAGAGAGAGAGAGAGAGAGAGAGAGAGAGAGAGAGAGAGAGAGAGAGAGAGTGTTTGCAGAAGGCAGGAAGAACCGAGCGACGGGCTGAACGGAAATGAATGAACATTCGTCTCGGTCACACTTTGTCCTAAACAGTTGGTGTTCTGTCCGATGGGCTTTTGTCCTACACAGGTGGTATTCTGTCCGGTGGGTGTTTGTCCTACATGGGCGAGATTCTGTCCAGTGGGCTTTTGTCCTTCATGGGTGGTGTTTTGTCTGGTGGGCCTTTTTGGTGTTTTGTCCGGTGGGCTTTTGTCCTGTATGGATAGTGTTTTGTTCAGTGGGTTTTTGTCCTTCATGGGTGGTGTTTTGTCCAGTGGGCTTTTGTCCTGCGTGGGTAGTGTTTTGTCCAGTGGGTTTTTGTCCTTCATGGGTGGTGTTTTGTCCAGTGGGTTTTTGACCTGAATGGGTCTACACACAGATGGTGAATTTATTTCAAATCAGTTTTATTTCAAAATGTGTCGACACACACCAATGCGTTTTGAAATAAACTCAACGCGTTTTGAAATAATTATTTCAAAACGCGTTGTTATTTCAAAACGCGTCGTCACAAAGCTTCCTTTCGTTAATCAATACCGTGCTGACCTTGACCTTGAAGTTTGACCTTGAAAACCGAAATTTCTTTCTTTGGGCTATGTAATTTCCCCCCAGCTTTATTTCGTGAACTAGTGAACAGAATCACTTCAAATTTTGTGTGGTGGTGTACCATGGTGCAAGGAAGTTTGTATAAAAGTTCAGCTGTATCTCGTGAACTAGTGAACAGAATCGCTTCAAATTTTGGGCTATGTATTTTATGCGTTCTGTAAGGGTGGAAAGTGGTGTGTTTATTGGGGGGTGGGGGTGGGGAGAGGACATGGTGCAAGGAAGTTTAGCTAATGCTAATTTAAATGCATCAAATTGACAGCTACCTATTAATTCCGGACGTATATGGCCGGAACGATTTGAATGAGTTAAATGTGTAGTCAGTTGTAACATTTCCTTCTTTTTTTCTTTTTTGTTAATCCATATTGACAACATTATTAAGTCATAAGGAAAACAATTTTCTATCCCCAAATCACAGGGTCCTGCAGATGACCCGGGCATAGACCAGCGTGCTCTGCAGCAACTTTTTGATCAAAGTGCGAACAAGGGCGACTGGACTTTCACCATCACCGTCAGCATGATGGAAATTTACAATGAAACAATTCTGTAAGTATGTGTTGTTCTTCTTCTGTGGTGGTGGTCAGCTTCTTTTTATAGAATGAAATGCACACACGTGTGTGTGTGTGTGTGTGTGTGTGTGTGTGTGTGTGTGTGTGTGTGTGTGTGTGTGTGTGTGTGTGTGTGTGTGTGTGCATGGATTGTTTTTTGAAGGGAGAGAGGGGGTGTGCGTAAAGTAGATGGATGTGGGCTGTGTGTGTGTGTGTGTGTGTGTGTGACTGCGGACATGAGCTTTGGCTGGTGCTTCTCAGTTGATGTTGGGGTTATCAATATTTCCAATGAAACCATTCTGGTTGTGTGTGTGTTGTGTGTGTGTGCGTGTTGTGGTGTGTGTGTGTGTGTGTGTGTGTGTGTGTGTGTGTGTGTGTGTGAATTTCTTTTATATTATTGTTGTTAATTACAATTTAATTTGTAAAGAATATGAAGAATAACTATAGTTGCTCTCTTTGCTATGTTTGCGATATCCTGACATGCAAAATTGAAACTCCCGGTAAATCTGGGAGCTTACCAGGAGATGAGGGCATCTGAAGAAGAAAAAGAGGACCTGATCCGAAAGTATAAAAAAGAGATGGTTCTTCGCAAAGAATACATCAACGACACAGATTTGTTTTCCTCATTTCTTTTCTCCATGGAGGCAAATTTGTATATAGAAAAACTCCGCACCAATTGGTTCCCCACAACAAACTTGAAAAGCAAAGTCAGAGGTATAATTGTGGTCTAAGGGAGCGAAGCGAATTTAGAAGTGACTAAAGTGTGATGTGCAGACAGATTTACTTCCCTTGAAGCAAATGTATAAAATTGACAACTCTCTGTTATTTCCGGAACGACTTGAATGAGTTAGCAAAGTGCATGGGCAAATGTGTCGTTTCACCCAAAAGCAGACCACAAGGTTGAGTGGTGGAAAGTGAGCGGAAAAACTGTGCTGCCGCCAGGAACGATCCCGGGTTTGTTGCTTATGAAGAGAACAACACTAACAATATAGTACGTAACTGTTATTAGGTATTTGATATTATTAATAATAATTAGTAATAATATTATTAGTAATTATTAGTAATAATACCAAATACATAATAACAGTCTCGTACTATATTGTTAGTCATATTATTAGTGGTAAAGTGGCTCAGAGGGTAGGTATTACGTACTTTATAGTCACAGAGGCTTCTCTGTGAAATTCGGGTCGCTCCCACTTGGAGAGTGTGTCGAAGCCAGAGGCGCGCCACCCAATTTATTTTTCATGCAAGTTTTGTGTCACTGATGAGGAAGGAAAGAGGGGGTGGGATTGGTACATTTTTACCAAATGACTACTTTTTCGTTGCCACTGGGCTTAATGTGTGGTAAGTGCTTGAGCATATGGGACCTCGGTTTGTTGGGGTGCACGCCATATAATATGAAGCGCCTCATAGAACACGGTTCGCAAAATGTCCTAAAGGTTTCATTATCAAATTTTGGCACGCAATTCCAAATGCCTTTGTTTGTGTGTGTGTGTCCACAGGGGGGGACAGCAAGACACTGATGCTGATTCACGTGTCGTCAGCACAAGAAAATGTGTCGGAGACCATGTTCAGTCTGACTTTTGGTCAGCGGGTGCGTGGCGTGGAGCTGGGGGCAGCCAGCCAGCGAGTCAAGCCCATGGGCACCAAGGTGTGTAGACCTAAAAGTCTAAACAAGTGTTTCATTTCTTTTTATCGTTTGATGATATGACCCAATGTATCATTTTTGTTTTGTGTTGTATCCTCCACACCCCGGATCACTGCAGACGCCATTCTATATTTTCCAGCCTAACCTTTTGGACTGGGGCCTGCCTTTTAAACTCCCTGTGAACAATTAATAAAATCAGATAATTTTGCTCCTGTTCTTACCTTTGCTTTTACATCATTATACATATTTTTCACACAATGATATAATAACCCTTAATTCCATTTTTCATTAAAACAGGCCATCAGCATGTGTGCGAGCGATTATTTGTTTTGTTGTTGAATTTCTTGCTTTTTAATTTTGTTGTTGTTAAGCGCATAGAGCTCCACATTTGGTGGAGGAGTGCGCTATATAATTGATTCACTATTATTATTATTATTATTATTATAACAGCTTACGAGACACAGAATCAAAAGCCTTCTCAAAATCAACAAAGGCAACATAAAGTTTATGATTATTTACAAATTGTTTTTGAATTATGTAGAAACACAGCTCGTGTGTAAGCAATATGTTTATTGATGATACATTGGCTACTTTTTAGATGGAGGACTTCTTGGATGCAAGGGCGGGAGCGCTCGCGCGTATCCTTCACCAAGGGCGTTAACTCTTATACTGGTAAACAACACATCTCTCCCCAAGTTTAAAATAAAAACAACATATTAAGACCTCTGTCCAGTTTTTATAGGCATAGGTATATAGGTTTTTATAAGTAATGATAATGTTGGCACTAGTCTCAGTTCTTTCAAACAAATCTATCACAAGCATCTAATGACGACTTTGTCATTTTGAGTTAAAAATACTTTGTCCATTTTTATCTTTCATTGGATTAATATTGTTAAGTGATTGTTTTTTCATTGTTTTCTGAAGTGTGTGAGTGCGCGTGTGAGTGCATGCATGTGTGTGCATATGTGTGTGTGTGTGTATGTGTGTCTGTGTGTGTATGTATGGGTGTGTGTTGATAATTTGTAATTATTCATGTGTTGTGTCTTCATATATGGATAACTTTGTTATTTTGTATTTTTTCATATTTCTTCACATTTGTTAACTGTTGGCAAGATGAAAAGAAGCGTGTTTGATATGCTTATTCTTTTCCACCAATAACAAAGATTTGTTCGTTCGTTCTCTCCCTCTCTCTAGTGAACAGCAAAGCACCAGGCAACTGGAGGTCCTGAACAGCCAACTGGAGGTCCTCAACGAAAAGGTATTTGGCAGTTGCTATATTCGTTCTCTCTCTCTCTCTCTAGTGAACAGCAAAGCACCAAAGACCTGAATGGGCAACTGGAGGTCCTCAATGAAAAGGTATTTGGCAGTTGCTATATTCGTTCTCTCTCTCTCTCTCTCTCTCTCTCTCTCTCTAGTGAACAGCAAAGCACCATAGAAGACCTGAACAGGCAACTGGAGGTCCTCAATGAAAAGATATTTGGCAGTTGCTATATTCGTTCTCTCTCTCTCTCTAGTGAACAGCAAAGCACCATAGAAGACCTGAACAGGCAACTGGAGGTCCTCAATGAAAAGATATTTGGCAGTTGCTATATTCTAGTCACAGAGACATCACTTTTTTCTATTCTTTTTTTTAAGTGGTATTATACGCATTGCACAGCCTCCAAGTCACTAATAGTCTAATTAGACGGTGTGACCAAACCATTTGAAGATTGAAAGATCTTGTTGACACTGAGGGAAAGGTTTTTTTAACTTTTAATAGCTTTAAAAATAAATATCCTATGGTTACAACTAACTTTCTTGTATACAATGGCATAGTTAGAGCTGTGACTAAATATCAAGAATCCTTAGATTTAGAATTATGTAATAACTAAGCTAATGAATATTCTAAGGTTTGGGGTTTAATTAAATTTACACCTCCTAAAACCATATACCAGAGTATGACAGACTGTAATACCATACCACCCAGTGTTAGAAAGTGGCAACAGCGATATCCACAGACAGTCAATGGGGAAAAAATATTCATAAAACATTTCAAAACTACTTCTGATTGTCAACTGCGGTGGTTTCAGTTGAGAGTATTACATATACTCCTGTCCACTGAAAGACACCTGTTCTTATGTAAAATTTATAATTCTCAAACATGTACTTTTTGTGGCATAGAAGATGAAACTTTAGTCCATCTTTTCTGGACTTGTAACCATGCTCAGGTATTTTGGACAAACCTCATTTCTTGGATTCATGATGTTTGCAGCCATACACAGAATTTTAATGTCAGAAACTCTGACGTGTTTGTGCACGTCATGTACGCTATAGCGTACAATAATATTTACGTCGTACATGGCGAAAGCCGATACACGACGCAAAACTTCCATCAATAATATTTCCCCCCTATAACTTTATAAATAAGAAATGTCCCATTATGGTCTTTTCAAGACCGGGAGGATGTAAAGCAAAACCTTAGTATAGAGAGAGTTGGAGAAGGAAATTGCACACAAATATTTGTCAGCACATAAAACCCCCAAATTCAATTGTGACTGACCAAAGAAAAAGAGGGAAAAAAGAAGAAAGTATAACAATAAAATTTGAATTTTGCGAAAACATTTGGGGGCGTGCTTTATATTTTTTTTTAGTTATAATAAGGTGTGCCTAATACCAGTAATAGTATTATTTTTTTAAAGGTGGCATGTAAATACCTCAATCCGTAAGCTTTCGGTAATAATACGTTCATGTGCTTTCTGCAATATTTTACGTAACAAACCAGCATAATAAAAAACATTACTTTAAATATATAAAAACAATTAAAAAAACCATTACTTTCAATAAATAAAAAGAATGTTACCTTGTTGACCTCTTCCAGGGAGGTGACGGCCTTGGTCAGAAGTCCCGGCACGTGGTAGCACCCTTCCTCCTTCATCCTCACGTCCAGCTTCTTGCCACTGTCAGGGTTCAGCAGGTCTCTGAGGGAGAAACAGACCTGCTTACCTCCTACACAAGTCTGGAGCAGTCTAGAGAGAAACAGACCTGTTTACCTCCTACACAAGTCTGGAGTAGTCTAGAGAGAAACAGACCTGCTTACCTCCTACACAAGTCTGGAGCAGTCTAGAGAGAAACAGACCTGTTTACCTCCTACACAAGTCTGGAGTAGTCTAGAGAGAAACAGACCTGTTTACCTCCTACACAAGTCTGGAGTAGTCTAGAGAGAAACAGACCTGTTTACCTCCTACACAAGTCTGGAGCAGTCTAGAGAGAAACAGACCTGTTTACCTCCTACACAAGTCTGGAGCAGTCTAGAGAGAAACAGACCTGTTTACCTCCTACACAAGTCTGGAGCAGTCTAGAGAGAAACAGACCTGTTTACCTCCTACACAAGTCTGGAGCAGTCTAGATAGAAACAGACCTGCTTACCTCCTACACAAGTCTGGAGCAGTCTAGAGAGAAACAGACCTGCTTACCTCCTACACAAGTCTGGAGAGAGAGAAGCTCGAATGAAACTCGAATGTTTATTGAGGATAACTAAATAAGCACAAAATATGGCTTTTTTTCATCAGGTCCTCGTACAAAGCAAGCAAGCAACCATAAATTAAACGATAAACAACCACACAAATAAACTACAATCAAAACAGACAAAAGAAATCAGAAACATGCAAGAAAAAAATAAGAAAAAAATTATATATATATATATATGCACACATACACACATGCGCACGCACGCACACACATATTTTGTATCCACATGTTATCTCATAACATGACATTCAATAGGGTAATAATAATTACCAATGAATAGGGAAAGAAAATATCAGAATTTAAACGCATAAAATAAAATAATTTGTCCTCCCGCGTTTAAACATAAATTCATTGGATGCAAGTGATTTATATATTGGAAGGGAATCATTTTTACATTATGCGGAGGAAACAACATGGCGTACATATAGGTGATTTATAAACACATTCTGATAAGTATTTATTATATGATTTTTTGAAAGACGCCAAGGTGCTCTTGTTTTTAATATATGCAGGCATCTCATTCCATAGTTTTGCTCCTGAGTATGTTAGGGATGACATGAAAAGATCTGTTCTTGGACGAGGAATGAATATTAGACTTTTATTACGAGCATTACTGATTTGGAATTTTTCACAGAGATAGGGAGGCGCCAGGTTATTCATTATCTTAAACATAAGCACGGCCTTATTAAGACAACATCTTAAGCTGAAAGGGAGAATGCTTAATGTTTTATAGTCAGTGGTTTGCAGAGATGATGATTTAAGTAGTATAATTTTGATTGCACGTCTATAGAGTTTCTAGTGGTTTTAAACAGTTCTTACTAGCCAAATCCCAAGTTGTAGAAGCGTAGTCAATATCTGGTTGGATGTACGCATGAAAGAACAATTTCCGGGTGTGCTGATCGAGGAAGAGAGAGAGAGAGAGAGGTGTTTGCAGAAGGCAGGAAGAACCGAGCGACGGGCTGAACGGAAATGAATGAACATTCGTCTCGGTCACACTTTGTCCTAAACGGTTGGTGTTCTGTCCGATGGGCTTTTGTCCTACACAGGTGGTATTCTGTCCGGTGGGTGTTTGTCCTACATGGGTGAGATTCTGTCCAGTGGGCTTTTGTCCTTCATGGGTGGTGTTTTGTCTGGTGGGCCTTTTTGGTGTTTTGTCCGGTGGGCTTTTGTCCTGTATGGATAGTGTTTTGTTCAGTGGGTTTTTGTCCTTCATGGGTGGTGTTTTGTCAAGTGGGCTTTTGTCCTGCGTGGGTAGTGTTTTGTCCAGTGGGTTTTTGTCCTTCATGGGTGGTGTTTTGTCCAGTGGGTTTTTGTCCTGAATTGTCTACACAAAGATGGTGAATTTATTTCAAATCGCTGTTTTATTTCAAAACGTGTCGACACACCAACGCGTTTTGAAATAAACTCAACGCGTTTTGAAATAATTATTTCAAAACGCGTTGTTATTTCAAAACGCGTCGTCACAAAGCTTCCTTTCGTTAATCAATACCGTGCTGACCTTGACCTTGAAGTTTGACCTTGAAAACCGAAATTTCCTTCTTTGGGCTATGTAATTTCCCCCCAGCTTTATTTTGTGAACTAGTGAACAGAATCACTTCAAATTTTGTGTGGTGGTGTACCATGATACAAGGAAGTTTGTATAAAAGTTCAGCTGTATCTCGTGAACTAGTGAACAGAATCGCTTCAAATTTTGGGCTATGTATTTTATGCGTTCTGTAAGGGTGGAAAGTGGTGTGTTTATTGGGGGGTGGGGGGTGGAGAGGACATGGTGCAAAGAAGTTTGTATAAGTTTAGGGCTAGGGTTAGGGCTAGGGTTAGTATTCCAAAAAGGTTATTAGCTAAAAATGTTCCTAAAATACAGCTTTATGTATGATAAGAAAGGCAATAACGGAAAAATAGAATTAACCGATAGGTAGGGGGGGTGGCACATCTTGACCTTTACCAAAAGTTCAGCTGTATCTTGTGAACTAGTGAACAGAATCGTTTGAAATTTTGGGCTATGTATTTTATGCGTTCTGTAAGTAGCTAGCGGCACAGCGCGTCTTTGACGTCAATCATTTTGACTCAAACCCTGATTTTCATCATTTTCAACTGCTCAGTTCTCAGCTATACTGGTCTCAAATTTGTTGTGAAATAAAGTTTATTGTTTCAACTTTTGGACGAATGTCTGTTTTTGTGTGTTGAAAGCCTATAAAAAATCAAGCAAATTAAAAACAACTACAAGACATATAGCTACTTTTATGAATTTGAGCCAGCCGACGTCGCGTTTCTAAAATAAGCTCATTCGGCACACTGTTTTCTCGGCTTTGTGGGAAAGCGATGCACATCGGATACGGCTATACTTGGTATCTACTTCTTCAGCAAAAAACTGAGGATTCCATTGATGTAAACCACAAAATTATTTATTACTGTTAGAAAAAACGGTGTACAAAAATCAACTTTTTTCTTCACACTTTCCGTAACTGAGCGAAAACCAAGCTGAAAAAAAAATACGTTTCACCCATGAGAAGACAGGATAATCTCCCTTCTATACAACGGCAGTAACCGAAAATCTATTTATAGCACATCGTTTCCCCACAAGTCAACCAAACGAACCTAACAGATCCTAGCCGCACACGCCCGCGCTGCATTCAGTGAGGCCTAGCGAAGTTGTTTGAAACGATGTGATGTACCCACTTTCAAGCGTAATGCCGGACAAAATACGCAAGCCTGTAAGTTCAGATTTTGCATTTTATAAGACAGATGGCTCAAATAAAATGTGATGATATCGGTTTTTACACGTGTGCGACTTAGAAGTTTAACAGCAATAATCACAAACACCCATTGTCGGCTCAGACTGTCAATAAAACTTAACCGGAAATGGTAGACGAAGTTTGATAGGCCTCGGTTTTCTGTTTTTCTCGGCTTTGGGGGCATTTTAAGTCAGTTATGTGTATCCATTTTAAAATTCAAGAAGCCTTTAAGAATCCCAATTTTTTTCAACTCCTCAAAAACATCTTGAATGAAAAATGCTGGCACTGTTTCAATCGGGCATGAAGTGCCGAGCGCCATTCTCGCAGTCGGACATCCGGGTTAACTGTCACGTGACAATTACTAGCAACCGTCCGCCATCTTAGCTTGGGGGATAATAGTCAGTAGAAGCAGTGTAGCCGACATGCCGAAAAATTGTTGCGTTCCAGGCTGTACAGCCAGCAAGTCATCGAAATATCCTGGCCGCAAGTTTTATATTCTTCCAACTGAGTCAGCAAGAAGAAAAAAATGGCTGACTGCTATCAAACGAGTCGACAAGAACTCGGACAACACTGTCAACAAAGACAAAACGTGGTCGCCCAAATCCAAGTACACCTACGTCTGCTCTGAACATTTTCTGTCAGGTGGGTCTAAGTTAGATGCTATTTGTCGTGTGTGTGTGGGCTGGTGGTGTGTGTGCGTGGGTGGGATGTGTGTGTGTGTGGAGGGGTCGGGGTGCATGGGGTGGTGTGCATAGCCTTTTCTTCTTCTGTGGTGGTGACCAGCTTCTTTTTATAGAAGTAGATGCAAACACTTTAGGGGGTGACCATAGAAAAAGAAGCAGAAGAGAAGGGGAGAAAAAAAGGATAAGGAAGAGAAAAGAAAAAGAGGAACAGTGAAGGCACACATCAACTAATACACATTCTATTTAGATTGACTTGGGGACAGTAGGGAAAAAAATCGGATGCAGTAAACAAAATAAAAATCGTAATTCTGGACTGGGGTGGGGAGAACTACAGAATTCCTGTTGAGACTCGACCTCCATCATCGGATTGAAGATTCTCTCCCGATGTTGGCAACAAAAGACGCGCGCGTTGTCGCAGCCAAAAAAGTCGCTCAGTCAAGTAAATCGCCCGGCTACTATGAGAGTGTTTATTTGCGACATTGAGCATGAACCACAAATTTCACTTTTTTCTAGGGTTAGGGTTAGGTTAATGGTTCAAGTACAGAAAAAGTGAAATTTCTGGTCGTCGCAAATACACACTCTAATGGTAGCGGGCGATTTATTTGACTGAGCGACTTTTTTTTTACTGCTACACGCGTGTGTGTGTGAACCACCCCCCCCTTCCTTCTCCCTTATTCACCATTGCATTGCTGTTCTGGTTTGGCGACTGTGGGCTTGATTCAGCACTAGGTTGAGTTGGAGCATGGGGGCTGAAAAGCCTTGCGCCTGTCCGGCAGCCACACTAATGCTAAGCGTATTAAGACTTTAGTTGTTCTTTTTCAGTTGCTTCTTTTATTTCGTTTCATTTTCTTCCTGCTGCATACCATGCTGTATAATCATCCAGTTGGATAGCTCAGCGTTAATATTCAGATGAAGAGAGAGAGAGAGTGTGTGTGTGTGTGAGAGAGATCTCAAGGTTTTGGATAGTGACATGTTACGCATTGATGAAATCTGCAAGATTACATTATTCGTTTTATTTTATTTTATTCCAGGTCAAAAAGTAAATGATCCATGTCATCCTGACTACGTCCCTTCAGTCTTCCCAACAAAGCAAGTGAGAACTGGAGAGAAATTGGATCGATACGAAAGACACTGGAGGAGGAGCAGGCTTTCAGGTGATGTGGTGTTTTATATCAGTGTCATATCCCACCTTGGCTGAGGGCCGTGTCAGACCAATTGACATAGAATGAGATCATAGCTACTGCATCCTCAAAAAACAAAAAACCCTAACAAAGCTAGGCCTAAAGTCAACAAAGTAAGTTAAAGGGAGGGAAGGGGTTGGGGGACTCCTGCACTTTGTCAAAATTACGAAAACTGTTTTAGTATATATGCAAGTGCAATTTCAGCTCTTCTAGTTTCAATGTTTTGCTAATGTATGACTTGCGACACAAATTAATGATAGATATTAGGCAAAACAAATACTGTAGTTAAGGTAACATGACCACCTGCCTCCTTTTTTTGTTTACATTGTCTCTCGCCCCCCTCCCCCCCCCCCCCCCCCGACTCATTTAGCTCATCCGACACCACCGCATCTGAAAATAGCTGGAGATAATATTGTCATTGCGATTTCTGTATTTGTTGACAGTGAAGGAGAATCAGCCAGATGTGAAGAAGAGTGGGGCAAAGAAGAGGTTGGCCTTCAGCAGCATATCTCCAGAGGATAATACTTCTCCTGATGGAAACGTGGAAATGGATACTGGGTTGCCCATTGAACATATACTTGACATTGAAAATTCTTCGAGTCCTACTGCAGACAACCTCGAAGGACCATCCTGCTCGATGGATTTCCCCTTGCAGGATTCTGAAAGGCGGCAACTGTTTGCAGAAATTGACAACCTCAGAAAGGAGAGAGACCAGGCTTTGGAAAGGGTTGCCGAGTTGGAAAAAATTCTGGAAGCATCCACTCTGTCCCCATTATCTGTTGAGGGCAACAATGAAGCCTGTCAGATGATGACAGGCATTTCATGGGATGTTTTCATGAAAATTTTTTCTTTTCTTGAGCACCCTTTTCCCAAGCAAAAATTGTAACAAAGCCAGTATGCCTTTGAAAGATCAATTTTTCCTGACTCTGATCAGATTGAGACATAATATCTCATTTGAATGTTTGGCGCATTTGAAGGGAGTTCCAAAATCCACGTTGAATGACAACTTTTGGAAATGGGTGGATATGATGTATGCCAAGATAGGGTTTCTAGTTAAATGGCCTGATCGAGAGACTGTCTCCAAAAATTTACCACCTGTCTTCAAGGCAAAATTCCCAAGACTCACTTCGATCATCGACTGTTTTGAAATTTTCATTGATGCCCCAAAGAACCTGAAGGCCCGTGCACAGTGCTACAGTTCATACAAAAAGCATTGCACAATGAAATTTCTAATTTCTTGCTCCCCGCTTGGAGCAATAAATTTTTTATCAAGTGCATGGGGGGGAAGGGCATCTGATGTGAAAATTGTGCGAGATTCTGGCTTTACAAGTCCAAATTATCACATGCCACAAGATCAAATTCTTGCTGACCGAGGTTTCACACTTAAAGATGACTTTGCTGTACACTGTTGTGCAGAATTGATCACACCAGCTTTTACAAAAGGAAAAAAGCAGCTGTCGGCAAAAGATGTAGAAAACTCACGAAAAATTTCTTCTGTGAGAATTCACATTGAACGCGTCATTGGTCTTCTCAAGAATCGATTCAACATTCTGACAGGCCCATTGCCCCTGCGCTGCGTCCAAAGTTTAAAAGATGAAAGTCTTGAGTCTACTTTAGCATCATGTGACAAAATCATAACTGTATGTGCAGCCCTGACCAATTTAGGTGAAGGAATTGTGTATAAAAGGTAACTACCTTGATTCTACATCCTTTTCTGATAGCTGCTCTTTTGCAGTTCTGCACGGTAGTGTGTAACAAAAGCATCTTTTAGTGTGAAACATTGTAATGTAACAAAACCATGACATTTTGCAATTTCATGCTAGGGCCACGACTCAATTTTTCACTTGCATGTGTTGCTTCTGTTTCAAGGTGTCCCTTTTTGGTGGTTGTATTTTTGGTTTTGGTTATTTATTTTCTCCTATAATGAGCTCAGCCAAAATATGAATGTGTCTGCTAAAGGCAGCAGGGAAACCAGTAAAAGCTGAAAACCTAACTTGATAATATGTCAACTCCGTTATGGTCATATGGCCTGGGAAGGAAAAAGAAAAAACAAGCTCCTACAGCTCCACCAAACTTACTCAGCAGTGATTCTTCTGGAGGCTAACATTTTTTAGTTCCCTCTTTTACCCCTCCATTCCAGTTTCCACAATTCCTTCTCTCACACCCACATACATAACAATGCATGAAAAAATAAAGATGAACACATTAAGAAAATCAATGTTAGTGTCTCCCTCCCCCAAAACCAAAGGTTTCAGGCAGAGTGCTGAAAGTACAGAGTATATATTAATATGTTGTGTCTGAATTTTGTTGGTGAAAGGATGAATTATGTTTGTGGATGAATGAAGAATGTTATCTTTAACATGTACATGTACTACACTGGTCAATTACAGAATTGCAATTGATTTATTGTACTTTGACCTGAATACATTTGAGTCAATTTTGACAAAAATATTAGAAAAATGAGGAATTTCTATTATGGTTTGCCATTGAAAAAAATGACACAATTACCAAAAAAGGTTCTAACGGATATGAAAGAGAGAGAGAGAGAGATAGAAAGAACTGAGAAAACATTGTGTCAAGTACATTGAAGTACAGCAAGTGGAAAGGTGTATGAAAAAAAATGAAGTGTATGTTTAGTGTTAAGATTGTGAAGTGTGATCTGTTAGTAAAGAATGTAATGAATCAACCATTTCATTTTCAGTGTTTTGTTAGTGAAGAATGTCATGTATGAACCGACTATTTTAATGTTGATTTCATGTAATGTACCATATTTTACGGACTACAACTACAAAGCGTACCTGATTCGATGGCTAGGAGCCAAAGTCAACTATCTCTAGATAGTCGATTGACCTATTAGTGACCTTATTGCAAAAACTAAGAGCTTGCATTAAGCAAGCTTGCAATTAATATATAATGGGGATTATGCTGTGTATATTTCTGCAGTCTTTTTTGGGTACCAGTTGTTAGTATTGGCAATAAGGTCAATAATAAGTTAATAGACTATCTAGAGATAGTCGAGTGTGGCTCTAAGCCATCGGATTATTAAGCGCACCCCTTTAAAATGTGACACACAATTAGGATTTTGTTATTACTACATTTTCTTAGTCATGAAAAAAAGTATCGCCTTAATAGTCCGTAAAATATGGTAATGAAAAAAAATGACACAATAACTTCATTAACAGGTCTTGTTTTTTTTAATTTGAGGCAGAGCCCTGCTGCAACAATGTTGGATTTCAGGCTTGCCTGCTAAATCACATAAAACATGCACACACACAAGTTCAAGTTTAGTTTAATCCTTTTACTCCTATTGGGGTGTGGAGGACATAACCACAAAAGGATACATCGGGTCATATCACTCGATGATAAAAAAAGAAATTAAACACATCTGTAGACTATTGGAAATAACGTTTCACATAATAATTCAAATAAGAATAACGTATGCTTTTTAAGAATTATTTAAATGAAATGAATTTTAAACCACCTTTATGAATTACCTCAATTTAAGTTCTGTTTTGTTTTTACGGAACAAATTGCAAAGATTAAACATTGATAGACACGATATTTGTTAGCAATAAACATTCTCCAAAGTTGACTAAATTTTTCTTACGTTATTTAAAATCAACCATTTTTACAAAATACACGAAAGTTAGGAAATCCAATTCACGATGGGTGATTTCATGCCAAAAAAATCCTTTCCTTTACAGTCCTGAAAGTGGAAAATGTTATCCACCAGTGTTTGACTGGTAACTTAAAATTTTTTGTTTCGACTCGCCACTTTCAGGGCTGCTTTAGGAGGCAGTTTTCGACATTCCTTTCCTACAGGGCCTACAATACCATCGCTTAGATTTTGGCAACCCTTTCAATCCAATACACCGTGGATGAAACCACTCATCGCAACGATCACATCCGACCATGTTGTCAAGATCAGTGCAAGTTTTGCACAAACAGTAAACCTTGACACTGCTTGTGCCTTCTTGGGATGAACTTTGTTGCTCAGTCAGATCATGACTGCAGCCAGGTTTGCCAAGTTCCATCCTTCTTGTCACAAGCTCTGGGAGAATGTTTGTTTTCCAAAACGTTTCCAAAGTGCCAACCATTTCTTGAATGAAGGCAGGATCACGGGGCACTCGCACAAATGCACAATCCTGAGGTGACCACACTACAAAGTCTGCATAAGCAGCGTTGCACACATACATTTGGAACTGTACTTGAGCAAAATACTTGTGATTCCTTTTCAATGTCCAATCCCTGCTCAAGCAAAATGAGGTGTCTCCAAGGATGGTGGACATGGGCTTCTCACGTAGTGAATATGGGCACTTAATCTCTAGAACCCCTACACCACAACATTCGCAGTTGATGATGCCATCCGGCGAGGCACCAAAAAAGGGTCTGTGTCCACAAATGACAAAGCCAGACTTCCTCACAGTCAATGGAGCTTCAGAATGGGCACTGGAGTTCATAAATACAGTGCCTATTGGAGGTGTATCGGGTGCAATGCCACTCCGTGAATTCACATTCACATACAGCCGGAATGCATCTTCCTCATGTTCATTGCCCCAAAGAACAGATGGCACTCTCAGGTTTCTTTGCTGATGCTGGCAAATCTTTTTGATCAGGGACACAGCTGGCCTCGTCTGATCTGTCTTTAAGCAGTCACCTGCTGTCGAAGCTGTAATTCGGCCTATTCTTTGTTCATGCCACACCGAAGAAGAGGCCTGGTTTCTGGTTGATTCATCAACATATGCCACTTCTTCTTTGCTCACACGGATCTTTTGTTCGGCAGCGGAGCAGCACTCTTCCAGGTCATCCGAATTCTCCTTATACAAATATCTTAAACATGCTGGTAGCTTGTTGGTCTGGGGAACAGGTCCTAGCCCTGAAAACTGGTCAGCAAACTGATCCCATGCACTCAGCGCAACACATTTGTTACCAAGACTTGACAAAGAATTGATAAAGGACTGTTGCTCTTCCAGGGTGGATGGTGCAGGAATAGTCTTAGCTTTTTTCTTCGATCTGAGACATTTTTCCTTTGCCTCTCTCCTGTAAAATTTGATGGCAGATACCTTAGCTGGCTCAACATTCTTTGTGAAGCAGGCATTCCATGCACATGGAACATCTGTGCAGGCCGAGGTTGTAAAACCCAGTCTGACAGCAGCCTCCATCTTGAACAGCAAAGACCCGACATGAGAACAGCTTTCTCCAAGCCTGAAGAAAAAAAAAGTTAAAGAAAAACTTTGAGTATGCATGCATCCTTATTCAAAATGTGCCAATTTCTGTATTTAACCTTTACCAGACACAAACAACTGTTATATCTCAAAAAGTATTTAAGCAATGGTCATGAAATTTGATGACTTTGTCAAAAACGTTAATGAATTTCTGTGTCTTAAATTTCATTAAAGAGTATGAAACACAAATGACGTAGTAGGACATTTTAATATACTTTTCCTGAAGACGCGGGTCTCCCTGAAGAGCAGAAATATGTTACTGCAGTGCATTGAGTATGTGTCGTGGGAGACCCGCGCCATATTAGGGATAAACACAAAGTGACTCTCTGACGAGTATGGGTCCTGGAGGACCCGCATCATCTGGACAGGGATAAACACTGTTAAAATGCATGCAAAAATCTCTTTACTGAGTATGGGTCATGGAAGACCAGCGCAAGCGTGTCTGTGTAGTCAAAAGCGTGATCGGTAAACATTAAATTGTATTTAATTGACAATATTTATGTCCAGTAGTGTTTCACAATGCTTAAAAATTTCAGCTGCGTTCAAATTTGAATGTGGGAGATGAAAGCCTGTGATCAAAGAAGAAGTAGTGTCACACTATTGGTCATAAACCACCATAACACTTCCACCCCACCCCCTCTCGGTTGTCTCTCCATCAGCCCTCCTATTAGAACCCCCACCCTCCGCAACAAAAAATAATTGTGGTTAAGGTAACATGGCAAAAAAAAAAAAAAAGATCAGTCGGTCGGCCTCAACTTTTTTCTTTTTTTCCCGAACTGATATGGTTCAGCTAACACCACTGAACCGCCTAGGCAAATTATGATTATCTGACTTAAAAAAACAACTTTCCAATGTCAGGATGGATGTCTTGAAAATCATCTAAGAGTGTGGAAGATGGCTTAAACGTACTGAGTCTTAAACATACATGTATGGAGTCTTTTTGACCAGCAACAGCGACTACTAAACAAAATGCTCCTTGCAGGACTGAGGCTTTTCTTTCTCTGCATTAACCTCAAAAAGAGGCTTCTCCTTACAATATATGTCTCGTTCGGGTATGAGGCGGTCTATTTTTAAACAAAATCTAGCCAGAAAGGGGGTGGGAAAGGATGATCGGAGGCAACTCAGTGGGTCTTTAAGTTAACACTAATTACAGACATTGTAGACTATGGCATTTTGCTTGAGTCAGTAACTGACAAAGCATTTTGGCCATGGCTGTAATGTTCATTTATAGTTCGCCCTCTTGCTAAGGCAAAAAAAAAAAGGTCTGTTTCCTGTTTCATCGGTTTTTAAAATAGGGTCAGTAGGTTGGCATCTTTTTTTTTCTTTTTTTTTTATACGTCAAACTGATGCACTGGGTGATGAATTTTTGCATCAATTTCGGTAACTTATACGTCATTGACGGCCGTGACGCACATATCGGCGTGATCGGGAACACTGCTTTCGTTTTATTGATGTTTTAAAAAAAATCCCTTATTGGTCAAAAACAAAGTTTTGGGTAGGCAGCCAAAGCCTAGGGTCGGTCAGGAAACCGGAAACAAACCTTTTTTTTTGGGGGGGTAAACGTAGCAATGCTTGTAACCATTAGCAGATGATATCAGGTTACACCTAAAAATTAAAAAAATGTTAAAAAAAATTTGGACAAACCCAGCTTTGCAGTCACAGTGTGCAGCAACAACAGGTCCAGTCTTTTTCACAACAACCCAGGGGTGATGTGGATCTTCGGTCACTCGGTATGATGGCTTCACATCTGCCTTCAGGACGTAGTGGCCCGTAGTTGTCCTCTTGTGGAAAACTGTCTGGACCCATCCAGACAAGAAGAAACTGTGGGCATCCAATGACCTGTAGTTCTCCATGGCCTCAGTAGAAAACAATCCTGAGAAGGGAGAAAGAAAAAAATTTCAATATTTGTTTTCCAATCTCACAAGCAGTTTGCAATCAATATAACACTTAATAATTATAAAAATAATCTTGATATTACTAACTTCTGGGAAGACCATTGCTTCCATACACATCTGACTATAACTTTGTATAATACAGCAGTATGTGCCTATTTTCACCTTGTTGCACAACTATAACTTGTATAAGATGTGTAGCCTGTATAACATATACTATATAGCAGGCAACAAGCTTAATAAAAGCCTATTCAGACATATTCTGATAATTATACGATATACAGAGCTTCAGATTGTTTTCAGACTTCATGTGAGACACATGTCGCATGGCTGCTGAAAGTGAGGAGACAATTTTCACAATCATGGGACACACATGACTGATTCTGAAAGTGAAAGATAGTTGAAGGGGCCACTTTTGTGTCAATTCATCGACGAACTAGGGGGGGGGGGGGGGGGGGGGGGGGGGGGGGGGGGGTGTGGGGGGGGGGAGCACCTAGTTCTATTCCCTAAACTTAATTATTTTAACACATCACACATGTTTTAATTAAATAACAGGTTTTATAGAATACAGTGTGTGTGCTACATATTTGCATGAGCTAGGAGTAGGAGTTTGACTGCGACACGCCCACTCCAAGTCCAACTCCTTTAAATTTTGAATTCAATATTAAAATATTTCCTGCTATGGAAAAGGAAAACCCTTAAAGCAAATATCAATTCATTGTTATCATGATGTCAAGAAAATGAGAATCACTTGACTTGAAATTCTTGAGGGGGGAGAGGAAAACAAAGGTGGATTGCGCTGGACTTGTGTTAAAAATATTATCTTGATGTTGTTTTTATACATTTTACAATTTTTTTCAAATCACTACAGGACGCAAATGTATGAAAATCATCAAAAGCAACTCACGAGGACTTTTAATCAAGTAGTTGTAAACGTCGCTGTACTCAATGGCTGGCCATTCCTTGGGGTTGTTCGTCCGTGCATCTGCCGGCTCTTTGAAAGGACATTTCTCCAAACCAGTTTCATGTAGCTTGGCTAAATACCTTTCCCTGTCTTCAGAAGATAACCCTTCTTGATAGGAAAACGACATTTCTTTTGTAAAAAAAACGGTATGTGACGAAAACAGAGAACTGTAAAAGACAAGAGAGAATGTATCAGATCGCTTTGCTATCCCCCAAATCAAAATGGCGGAACGGTTGTCAATAAAATCACGTGACATGTGACGTCATGCCGACTGGGAGAATGCAGACAGCACATTATGATGATTATCGATGGCACAGACGCAGTGCCAACATTCACGATTCAGCTTGATCTGAGTCTAGAATAAGTCAAGTAAACTTTGATTTTAAAGCGCAGACATGCATAATTAACATCATCTTTGTTACAATAAGTGATAGATTGTTAATTAAGAATAGATTATTAAAAAAAACGAGAAAAGAAAGAGCAAACAGAAAGTAGATCTAGACCTAGGCCTAACCAAAGACACTTTGATCTAGGCTAGGCTAACTAGCAAGACAAGTTAGTGTGTGTCCCAGACATAAAACTAAAGTGTGTGTGTGCGTGCGCGTCCTTGTGTGAGTGTGTGTGTGAGGTGACTATGGGTGAGACTGTGTATGTTGCCTGCCTGATGCATAGCATGGTGGTTAAGTGAGGGTGGGGGGAGGGGCATTGTGTGTCAATTTGAGAGACTGTATGGGTGAGACTGTATCGATGGCTTGGAGTCAAAACAGACCAACTCGAAAAGGCCTGTTTCGAGAAAAACGCTTCTAAAGTTTTGAACAATTCCTGTAAAAAATCTAAGCTTCCCTATTACATTAATTTTGGAGTGGTGGTGTATTGGGATCTCAAAGATATTATTGCAAATTCGGGAGTTAATTAGAATACAAACAATGGAGTATTTGACATTTTTGTTAGATAGTCCGTTTTGACACGAAATTGGTGGCCTCAACATTTTGAAATGATTTTGGGTCAAACTGGACCAACTAAAACTTGGGCCCTTTTGACTCAAATTGTTTTGGTATTGCAAGGTCTGTATTTTTGGGTAAAAACGGGATAACTTTCAGATAAATGGGTTAATTCAATTTTTTTTATGAGTATATAGATATAAAATACGGTCAAAAGAGACCATGATGTGAAGTTAGAACACTAATATTTCCCTTACTGTTTTCAATCTGATTCACGCACATACGGAGTCAGTAAGAAGCAAGGCACACATCTCAATTCTCACTGTGTGGGCTGTGGTTGTTTGGTCACATTCATACATTTGATATTGTGCTGAAATGCAGTGCCTGCATGTGTGGGTGTGCAAGCCATTGTGTGTGTGTGTCTGTCTGGGGTGGGTGGGTGGTTGTTTGCATGTTTTTATATGAGTTTGTGTAGACAGGTTGTAATCATTTTGTGCATGTGTGCGTGTGTGTGTGCGCGCGCACGCATACTGTCTGAATGTTTTAATAGAACTCCCAGTTATAAGGAATTCTTTTTGTTACAATGCCTCTCTATAATTGTATTTCCAAATTGATTTAGATGGGGTTGGTGCAAGTTATTTCCATAATCCAAATTTTGATTTTAGATGGGGGTGGGTAAGTTTTCTCTTGGGTTTAAACATATGGGATTGTATCTTGTTTGTTTTCTTTATATGACAAGAACATAATAAACATTATTCCTGCAAAGTTTCAGGGAACTGTTGTTAATTTTAAGGGACTTGTGATGATTTTAGTCTCTGCTCGTTGTCAAAATATTGATTTTAGAGAGGTGAAGGGTAGGTGTTTCCTCTTGTGTTAAACTATGTCAAGGGGTTGTATCTGGTTTATTTGCTTTATATGACAAGAACATAACAAACATTATTCCTGCAAAGTTTAAGGCAATTATCAGTACTTTTAAGGGACTTGTGATGCTTTTAGTCTCTGATCGTAGTCAAAATATTGGTTTTAGAGGGGGGTGGGACATGCATTTCCCTTTGTTTTAAAAATGGCAAGGGATTGTATCTTGTTTATTTGTTGCATATAAAAAGAACATAACAAACATTATTCCTGTAAAGTTTCAAACAATTGTCGATACTTTTAAGGGACTTATGATGATTTTAGTCTCTGATCGTAGTCAAAATATTGATTTTAGAGGGGTGTAGGGTAGGTGTTTCCTCTTGTGTTAAAATATGGCAAGGGATTGTATCTTGTTTATTTGCTTTATATGACAAGAACATAACAAACATTATTCCTGCAAAGTTTCAGGCAATTGTCGTTACTTTTAAGGGACTTATGATGATTTTAGTCTCTGATCGTAG
>JAGGCT020002718.1:0-22146 GCA_017654935.2 Phymorhynchus buccinoides | reverse complement strand
CGCTCTGATTCCCATTTAACTAAAGTCAGCAGTAGAGAGGTCTGGAAACTAGGCGTTCAAGACTGCACTTGGTCATCTCCAAACATGGAACACTCAATTTTTAGTAAAGTTTTATTTTTTGTGTATTTGACGGTTTAAGGTTTTGGTTTGGGATAGGGTTAGGGTTAAGGCTAGAGTCAGTTCAATTTAAGATTGAATGGTTAAAAGATACACATTCTAAAGTTTCGCTGAAAATCGACATTGTCACGCGAATGGCGTCACTTTCCATATTTGGAGATGGCCAAGTGCAGCATTGAACGTTGGGGAAGTTCCCCAAGGACCAACACATCCCTTTGGCCAGATCCAGTGCAGTGTGTGTGTGTGTGTGTGTGTGTGTGTGTGTGTGTGTGTGTGTGTGTGTGTGTGTGTGTGTGTGTGTGTGTGCGTGTGTGTGTGTGCGTGTGCGTGCGTGCGTGCGTGTGTGCGTGCGTGTGTGTGTGTGTGTGTGTGTGTGTGTGTGCGTCTGCCACTCTCTTTGACTCTGCATTTTCCCTTTGCTTTCTATCATCTACTATCTTTATCTGACTAATTGGCCCATTCTCTTGCCTTTTTTGAACAAAATCTTCCAAATAATTGTTCTCTTTTTAGCTCCTCCGAAATCGGAATGTGTCGGCTGTACGCAGCGAGGAGGCCAGTGAAAACTGAAAACCGGACACATACGTACCTTACCCATTATGGCCATATGGCCTGGGAACACAGAAGAAGAAGAAGAAAAGGGAGAGAGAAGGAGTAAGGGGGAGAAGGGTGGGTGGGCGGAGCAGAGCAGTACTACAAGGAGGAGATAATAAGTTCCTTAAGATTGCCAGCCAGGGAAAGGACCCCCAAAGGACCCCCCCCCCCCACACACACACACACACACACACTGACACAGCCACGCACACACACGCACGCACGCACGCACGCACGCACACGCACACACACACACACACACACACTGACACAGCCACGCACACACACGCACGCACGCACGCACGCACGCACACGCACACACACACACGGCAAGCTCATAGCATAACATCATCAGTCTTTAAAATCCTCCGAAGTCGGAGTGTGGCTGCCCACGTGGCGGGGGTTAATTAGGTTTTTTTTAAACCCGGTCACACGCGTATAATGTTCTCATTCGTAGCTGATGCACTTGTACCATAGTGTTCAAGTGCTTTATTATTCGCTGTTGGGGATGATCCCTGGAGTCTTTAAGCCAGGGTAAGACAACAACAACAACACGGGGTAAAGTGTTGGCCATCAGAATTGTCTGAGGTCCAACCACTTTTGAAAACCGCAGTTCTTGATCTTGATGATGTTCATCGGCAGAATCCAATTTTGGATATAAACGCCAACGTGGGGAAAACTGGGGAGAGCACTTAAACCTATAAAAAAAATATAAAAAATAATTGATCCCTAACTAAAAAAACAAAAACAAAAACAAAGTGGGGGGGGGGGGGGGGGGGGGGGGGGGGGGGGGGGGGGGGTGGGGGGGGGGGGGGGGGGGGGGGGGGGGGGGGTGGGGGGGGGGGGGGTATGATCGGCAGGCTACAACGTTCCACTTTTCATCCAGCTGAAAAACCCCAGCTGGACCAGCCGACCCTCAGCACAATCTAGCATGGTAGCTGGGGCCCCCTCCTACAGTTCATTATGGTGGTTTCTGGCTGTGCCTGAAACCAGACACAGCCGTCCTGAACTGGCTGGCCGACGACAGTGTGACTATTTCGTCTGGAAGGCTGTTCCACTCAGGTGTTGTCCGTGGAAAGAATGTGTTCCGGAAGACTATGGTACTAGATCTTTCGACCACGAAGCAATTGGTGTTGTTTCTTGCCATCGTTGATACCACGTTGGTTGTAATGTGGTCCTTTACTTGACGGGGCACAGTTAAAGGGGCAGTAAGGCCCTACTGAATTAAATGTACCCGTCCATGTTGTGCAAGTGTCGGCTTCTGCTGTTGGGATTAGAGTACCTTTAGTACACCATCTTGAAACATGATAGATGATGAAGAATGAGTGTGTGTGTGTGTGTGTGTGTGTGTGTGTGTGTGTGTGTGTGTGTGTGTGTGTGTGTGTGTGTGTGTGTGTGTGTGAAGGAAATGGTTACAAATAAACAAAAAAACAGGATGACAACGCCATGTAAGTGTATAGTTCCAGTTACCAACAACACCCACACACATAATAAATAAATTATACTCCCCATCACACTCACACACATGTGCGTGCATCCATTTGTGCGCATGTCAGTGTATGTACGCGCGTGCATTTAGTGCGCGCATGTGTGCATATGCATGCACTAATAATGCTGATCACGAATACTGACGACCACCATAGTCTAATGCCAGTGGCGTTCGAAGTATGGGCGCATGTGCTTTGACTCTGCTGGCTCTCAATGTGGCCATTGTGTAAGTGTATGGATTATATATATATATATATATATCAGAACAAAAAAAGAAGGAAAACTAACAAGAAAGAATGTAGACTATTCCCAATATTTCGGCTTTTGGCCTTGGACGCGGGACAGACAGTAGAACAAACTTGACGTAACAAATACAACACGTAACTTTTCTTGACGTCATTGTTGTGACCCACATTCTGTGTGTATAATTAGATTGTGTTGCAGTGTGTGTGTGTGTGTGTGTGTGTGTGTGTGTGTGTTTGATAATTCGTTTGGACTATTGAGTCCACATAATTAAAAAAAGAAAGAAAAAAAGGAATCCCCCAGTACAGTCTCCTATCTCTCTCTCTCTCTCTCTCTCTCCCTCTCACTCTCTCATATCCATGTCCGCTCTGTCCATCTCTGTAGTTATCACTTCCAAACTATGTAGAACTAACGCCAGATGTCTTAAGACCCTTTAGTTAAGAGAGTGGGCATGTATCATGGGTAAAGCATCTTCATTATAAACAAATTCAGCATCTCCACTATGATAATGCCAAGAGAGTGAGTGTGTAACCTGGGCCAAGCGCCCATATATATATATATATATATATTTTTGCTTTGATATATATATGTGTGTGTGTGTGTGTGTGTGTGTGTGTGTGTGTGTGTATGTGTGTGTGTGTGAGGAAAAGAGTGCACAAAACAATGGCCATTGTGTAAGTGTATGGATTATATATATATATATATATATATATATATATATATATATGTATGTATGTATATGTGTGTGTGTGTGTGTGTGTGTGTGTGAGAGACAGAGAGAGAGAGAGAGAGAGAGAGAGAGAGAGAGAGAGAGAGAGAGAGAGAGTCCTCCTTTTTCAGGAAAAGGGAAGAAAACTATTGTATGCAAGTCTGTGGAAATAAGGAAATACAAACAAGGAAACTATCACATATAAACAGGTGCCAAAAAGTTAAGCAGCCCCTTCCTTGAAATCCACAACATAAAGTTTGATAACTCATAAAACGAAAGTGAGCTCAAAGAATCATTTAATTCTTTCTCAGTTACATTCAGACTCGGTTATGTACTGAATATAACAAGCATCCAAAATGTCAAATCAAAGTAACCAATTTCGTTCTGCAAAGATGGTGACCGATTTTCACCATTTCGCTTCTGAAAAACGTTACGAGTTTGAAAGCCCACAGAGAACAAAATACAGATGTGTTGCTAATTTTTTTTTTGCACTGGGAATAAATAAAACAATATCTTCTCTTTCAGTTTTGCATAATTATAGTTTGTCACTTAAACCCAGAGCCGCCATATATAAAGCGTTCACGCGAGGCGAGAGGCATCATTCTTATCGCGGCAGGCGAGAGAGACGGTTCAACCGTTCTTTTTTCTCTGTTGCTCGAGCCACTGTGAGTCAGAACTTCGCAGCGACTCGGCTAGCAGTCTACACCCGATCCCTGGGATCGGTAGTTTTCCCTTTAAGTTGCGTTATGTGCTGTCAGTAATGGACATAACCTTCCCATACCTAAATCGCGTTTTGCATGCAGCAAATTGGCTTTTATTGCTCCAAATTGTTCCATCCTTCAGTAAAGGTCAAGATGTGCCACCCCCCCTACCTATCTCGGTTAATTCTATTTTTCCGTTATTGCCTTTCTTACCATACATAAAGCTGTATTTTAGGAACATTTTTAGCTAATAACCTTTTTTGAATACTAACCCTATCCCTAACCCTAGCCCTAAACCTAACCCTACCCCCCACCCTATAAGACAGAAAAACGCAACGAACCACAACTGTGACAAATCGCGGTGTACTGCAGTACATAGTGGGGGGTAGGGTTAGATTTAGGGCTAGGGTTAGTATTCCAAAAAGGTTATTAGCTAAAAATTGTTCCTAAAATACAGCTTTATGTATGGTAAGAAAGGCAATAACGGAAAAATAGAATTCACCAAGAAATGCAGGGGGGGTGGCACAGTACAGCATTTGCGATCCAAACCACATCATTTGGAGTGGTTATTTGACCAGGATGTATCTCTACAACAGTCATGCTCCTTTAAATGTTCATTCACTTTGAGATATGTAGATCGTTGAAGTGTAACGGACTATTGAGCACTTGGAAGAAGCTGTTTCACGCAGTATCAGTGACCGACTTTCTCGCGTTGTCGTTCAGAAACAAACAGTGAAAGCTGAATCAAAGCCTTGCCTGAGCACAACCCCGGCCAGACCTGTTTACCCCCTACACAAGTCTTGAGTAGTCTGGATAGCTGAAATGAGTACAGACCTGTTTACCCCCTACACCAGTCTTGAGTAGTCTGGATAGCTGAAATGACAGACCTGTTTACCCCCTACACCAGTCTTGAGTAGTCTGGATAGCTGAAATGAGTACAGACCTGTTTACCCCCTACACAAGTCTTGAGTAGTCTGGATAGCTGAAATGAGTACAGACCTGTTTACCCCCTACACAAGTCTTGAGTAGTCTGGATAGCTGAAATGAGTACAGACCTGTTTACCCCCTACACAAGTCTTTGAGTAGTCTGGATAGCTGAAATGAGTACAGACCTGTTTACCCCCTACACAAGTCTTGAGTAGTCTGGATAGCTGAAATGAGTACAGACCTGTTTACCCCCTACACAAGTCTTGAGTAGTCTGGATAGCTGAAATGAATGACCTGTTTAGTACACAAGTCTTGAGTAGTCTGGACAGACCTGTTTACCCCCTACACAAGTCTTGAGTAGTCTGGATAGCTGAAATGAGTACAGACCTGTTTACCCCCTACACAAGTCTTGAGTAGTCTGGATAGCTGAAATGAGTACAGACCTGTTTACCCCCTACACAAGTCTTGAGTAGTCTGGACAGCTGAAATGAGTACAGACCTGTTTACCCCCTACACCAGTCTTGAGTAGTCTGGATAGCTGAAATGAGTACAGACCTGTTTACCCCCTACACAAGTCTTGAGTAGTCTGGATAGCTGAAATGAGTACAGACCTGTTTACCCCCTACACAAGTCTTGAGTAGTCTGGATAGCTGAAATGAGTACAGACCTGTTTACCCCCTACACAAGTCTTGAGTAGTCTGGATAGCTGAAATGAGTACAGACCTGTTTACCCCCTACACAAGTCTTGAGTAGTCTGGATAGCTGAAATGAGTACAGACCTGTTTACCCCCTACACAAGTCTTGAGTAGTCTGGATAGCTGAAATGAGTACAGACCTGTCTAACCCCTACACAAGTCTTGAGTAGTCTGGATAGCTGAAATGAGTACAGACCTGTTTACCCCCTACACAAGTCTTGAGTAGTCTGGATAGCTGAAATGAGTACAGACCTGTTTACCCCCTACACAAGTCTTGAGTAGTCTGGATAGCTGAAATGAGTACAGACCTGTTTACCCCCTACACAAGTCTTGAGTAGTCTGGATAGCTGAAATGAGTACAGACCTGTTTACCCCCTACACAAGTCTTGAGTAGTCTGGATAGCTGAAATGAGTACAGACCTGTTTATCCCCTACACAAGTCTTGAGTAGTCTGGACAGCTGAAATGAGTACAGACCTGTTTACCCCCTACACAAGTCTTGAGTAGTCTGGATAGCTGAAATGAGTACAGACCTGTTTACCCCCTACACAAGTCTTGAGTAGTCTGGATAGCTGAAATGACACAGACCTGTTTACCCCCTACACAAGTCTTGAGTAGTCTGGATAGCTGAAATGAAACCTGTTTACAGACCTGTTTACCCCCCCCTACACAAGTCTTGAGTAGTCTGGATAGCTGAAATGACAGACCTGTTTACCCCCTACACAAGTCTTGAGTAGTCTGGATAGCTGAAATGAGTACAGACCTGTTTACCCCCTACACAAGTCTTGAGTAGTCTGGACAGCTGAAATGAGTACAGACCTGTTTACCCCCTACACAAGTCTTGAGTAGTCTGGATAGCTGAAATGAGTACAGACCTGTTTACCCCCTACACAAGTCTTGAGTAGTCTGGACAGCTGAAATGAGTACAGACCTGTTTACCCCCTACACAAGTCTTGAGTAGTCTGGATAGCTGAAATGAGTACAGACCTGTTTACCCCCTACACAAGTCTTGAGTAGTCTGGATAGCTGAAATGAGTACAGACCTGTTTACCCCCTACACAAGTCTTGAGTAGTCTGGATAGCTGAAATGAGTACAGACCTGTTTACAGACCCCTACACAAGTCTTGAGTAGTCTGGATAGCTGAAATGACAGACCTGTTTACCCCCTACACAAGTCTTGAGTAGTCTGGATAGCTGAAATGAGTACAGACCTGTTTACCCCCTACACAAGTCTTGAGTAGTCTGGGATAGCTGAAATGAGTACAGACCTGTTTACCCCCTACACAAGTCTTGAGTAGTCTGGATAGCTGAACATGAGTAGTCTGGACAAACCTGTTTACCCCCTACACAGTCTTGAGTAGTCTGGATAGCTGAAATGAGTACAGACCTGTTTACCCCCTACACAAGTCTTGAGTAGTCTGGATAGCTGAAATGAGTACAGACCTGTTTACCCCCAACACAAGTCTTGAGTAGTCTGGACAGCTGAAATGAGTACAGACCTGTTTACCCCCTACACAAGTCTTGAGTAGTCTGGATAGCTGAAATGAGTACAGACCTGTTTACCCCCTACACAAGTCTTGAGTAGTCTGGATAGCTGAAATGACAGACCTGTAGTTACCCTGAAATGAGTACAGACCTGTACACAAGTCTTGAGTAGTCTGGATAGCTGAAATGACAGACCTGTTTACCCCCTACACAAGTCTTGAGTAGTCTGGATAGCTGAAATGACAGACCTGTTAACCCCCTACACAAGTCTTGAGTAGTGTGGATAGCTGAAATGAGTACAGACCTGTTTACCCCCTACACAAGTCTTGAGTAGTCTGGACAGCTGAAATGAGTACAGACCTGTTTACCCCCTACACAAGTCTTGAGTAGTCTGGATAGCTGAAATGAGTACAGACCTGTTTACCCCCTACACAAGTCTTGAGTAGTCTGGATAGCTGAAATGACAGACCTGTTTACCCCCTACACAAGTCTTGAGTAGTGTGGATAGCTGAAATGAGTACAGACCTGTTTACCCCCTACACAAGTCTTGAGTAGTGTGGATAGCTGAAATGAGTACAGACCTGTTTACCCCCTACACAAGTCTTGAGTAGTCTGGATAGCTGAAATGAGTACAGACCTGTTTACCCCCTACACAAGTCTTGAGTAGTGTGGATAGCTGAAATGACAGACCTGTTTACCCCCTACACAAGTCTGGAGTAGTCTGGATAGCTGAAATGAGTAGTTTGGGTGTGAAATGAGTAGTCCTCTTCATTAAACTATCAAATAATGTTCACTGAAAATTAGTATTTAGAGCATTATTTTCAATTTTTATGAGTAGTAGAGGTCCAAATTGAGTAGAATATTACTCGAAAAGAGTAGAGTAAACAGGTCTGCAACCCACTCTCTGTATCACTTTTTCCTGGTTCTGATATGCCTGGTGTTACGAGCAGCCCTGAGCATGTGCGTCAAACTTTACTTTTTACAATGGGTACCCTAACATTGGTGTGGGCGTTACCTACAACGTAATTTGTATGCAAAGTGAAATTATGCATGCAGGTGTCGGTAAGTACATAGGTTAAATTTGTTTTGATTTACAAAATCTATGCCTATCACTTAGATAAATATTTTGCCTTGTTTTTTGCAAAAAGGTTGCTTAACTTTTTGGCTCCAGTGTATTTATATACTATATATTCAGAGTCATGAGTCAGATGAAAACAAAACTGCAAGAATTAAACTATTTTAAGAGAACATGCACACTCTCTCTTTCACACACACACACACACACATACATATAGATATTAACACACACACACACACACATACATATTATACATACAACACACACACACACACACACATACACATAGATATTAACATATTAACACACACACACACACACACACACACATACATATAGATATTAACACACACACACCACACACATACATATAGATATTAACACACACACACCACACACATACATATAGATATTAACACACACACACCACACACATACATATAGATATTAACACACACACACAGTCACACACACACTCATAAACACACATCACACATACGCAACTCTCTCTATTAACTCACACACACACACACACACACACACACACCACACACATACATATACAATATTAACACACACACACTCATATTAAACACTATCACATGTATGCCATCTCTCCCTCACTATACTTTCACACACACACACACACACACACACACACACACACACACACACACACACACACACACACACACAGTGACACACACTCATATTAAACACTATCACATGTATGCCATCTCTCTCTATCTTTCACACACACACACACACACACACACACACACACACACACACACACACACACACACCACACACATCATATTAAACACTATCACATGTATGCCATCTCTCACCACACTATCTTTCACACACACACACACACACATCATATTAAACACACACATCACACACACACATATGCTATATAGATATTATATATATATCTCTCTCTCTCTCTCGCATTATCTTTCACACACACACACACACACACACTACAGGATGGGCATAAAACAAGCTTTTAAGCTGATTCTCTTTATATCCTCAATAAAGACATTATTGACACACTTGACTTGACACACACACACAGAGTTCACAATAAAAACAACACCTTTGGAAAAAAAAAAACCCATTTTACTGTCCGCACTTCTGTCAGTACAAAAACAAGGCAATCATGAGAAATTTAAAAAAAAGAAAAAAAACAAGAAAAAAAGAGGGGGCGGGTGTGTTTTGCAGGGATACATAAACCAAACTCACAAAACCAATCAACCAAACAATCCGAAAATGCACACGCCATAACGAAAATATATTGATATTACATAATAAAAAAAATTATTACTGCATAATAATAATAATAATAATAATACGGAACACACTTTAATTTGCTATTCACAGCCAAGATCGATGCATTCAATACGTCACACATCCATGGGTGCTCCTAGGAAATTTCAAAAATCCTGCAAGGCAGGGGTCCAGGGGCCACCTAGGCCCCGGCAGAGTGCAGGGACAGCGCCCCTCCTGGGGGTTCCGGGGGGCAATGCCCCCTGGAAGCTGAAGGGAAACAACAGTTTCCAATGTAATTGACAGGCTCTCGTTGCACTTTCACTTCTGGTTAAACTTCATGACCTCTATATATAACCAGCAAAAGGCATCTTCTCAAATTGTCATAATCCGGCGACGCCGGCTCCAGGCAATTAAAGAAATCCTGAACTTCAGGACATCCTGGACAAAAACAATCCTGAACTTCAGGACATCCTGAAAGCAGGGGCATCCATGCACATCACACACACACCTACAGTCACAACATTTTCATTTAAAAAAACCCACAACCCACACACACAATACTTCATAAAACACAACCTTAAAAAGATTCCAGCAATTAAAAACAACCACAACACACACACATATAAAAAAAAAACTCAGCTAAAAGACACACACATCTTTGTACATACTCCGAGCAAATTTCCGTCTTTGCTAACACAAAACATACTAACCATCAAATTTTCTCTCGAGAGTTTTTGTCTAACTCACATTCATAAATCTCTCTCTCTCTCTCTCTCTCACACACACACACAACTTTACATTGAACCTGACTTGAACCCCAGCTAGGAGAGCTTTTCTCGCTTATTACAGACAATGTCTCCCCCCGTGGGGATACTGGGGGATCATTTGTACAAATAGTTCCTCCACCTTCTGGAAGTTCTGTGCCTGTAACTTCCTCTAATTCTGTCATTCTTTTTTACTCTGCCTTTTCCCTTTGCTTTACTGTCATCTGCTATCTTTCTATCTCACTGGTCCATTCTCCTGCCTTTTTTTCTAGAAATTCTTACAAAGATTTCTTCAGCCGAAGTCGGACATGCTGGGCCTAACTATTTCTTAGTTAGGCGCATAACGGCAGCATGACGCATCTACGCTCATATGACAGGAAACAGTTTGAGCGAAGAAGAAGAAGAAGACAGACAATGTCTTGATGTTGTCGTCGTTCCCTGGCTTAACCCTCTCATAATTGCAGACGCCAAATCCGCCCACATTTTTTTCCTTCCCTGGCTCGCGTAAACGCCGATTGCGCCCGCTGAACGCCAGGTCTAGTACGTTCACTTTCACTTTCTCCCTACCCACAATGCAATATACTAGGTTAGTTCTTCCTGTTCCTGACACTTACTGACTCACTCAATAGTCTTTTTGAACGGATTTTTCGAAGTGACCCCAAATTTTTTTCTTCTTTCCACGTGACGTGTGCAGTACTGACTCGGCGTGATGCTCGGAGCGCCATTACGGATTTTTTCTTCTAATTCATGGTTTGTTGTGTGACATTGTGTTAGCTTTCGAATGAAAATATCATCATTGCTATTCAATATGCATCTTTCAGAAATGAAATGTGAGTTCGACTTTATTCTGGGTGATTTTTTTAGATAAAAGATTTGGTGTGACGTTCGGAGTTACTCCCCTTCTCTTATGCAATAGGATCGATTCTCGGTTCGATTGATCGGGAGGCATAGGCTTAAAGACTCACAGCGCTTAGAGCTCAAAGATAAAGCACTATAAAAGTCTTCTTTATAAATAAATAAATAAATCCCAACAGACGAAGCAAATTGACACAAATGCACCAACTAGGGATGAGAACATTACGGTGTGTGACCGTTTTTGATTACACCGCCAAGTGGGCAGCCACACTCCGACTTCGGAGGATTTTGGACTGATGATGCTACGCTAGGAGCTTGCCATGGCTAAAGACAATCCCCCCGCATGACTATGCAGAAAATAACAACATTTTGATGTAGTAGCCTTGGTGTTCTAGCTTACGTCAGTTTGGTCTGACAAAGCCTTATGTCTTGATTACTTTCAGAGATTTTTCTCTCAACTCCTAAACTCTGAACATTTAGACACACACACACTCCATCCCCCGCCCCTACCCCCCAAAAAAAACCCAACAACAACAAAACCGTACACGAAAACAACAGCAAAATCCCAAAAGATACACACAAAAACGCAAAAGCTACTGAACACATTATACTTAAATATCAAACATTCATGTCATTCACTTTTGAGACTCCCCCCCAGCTCTCACACTCTTACTCCCACAAACACTATGCATAAGAGTATGCAAATCATATTTTTCTCAGTGTGTGTCTCATTCTTCTTCTTCTTCGATCGCTCAGACAGTTTCCTGTCAATTATGAGCGTAGATGCGTCACGCTGCCGTTACGCGCCTAACTAAAACATAGTTAGGCCCAGCAAGTCCGACTTCGGCTGGAGGAAATGTTTTTGAAAGTGTTTCGTGAAAAAAGGCAGGAGAATGGACCTGGTAAGGCAGAAAGATAGTAGATGACAGCAAGCAAAAGGGAAAAGGCAGAGTCAAAGAGAGTGACAGATTAGAGGAAGCTACAAGCACAGAACTTTCAGGTGGGGGAACTATTTATACAAAAGATCCCCCGGTATCCCCACGGGGGGGGGGGTGTCTCGTTCAAAAACGCATGCACACACACACGCACAAAAGATGCCTTCAAATCAGCAACCTTCTACGGTCGAAAAATCCCACAACACCGACCGACGAACGAACTGTTAGGACATTCGGAAAATTGCACATTTTAGTTTCTCCCCTCTTCTTTCCTGAATCCAAAACCCAGCACCTTTTATTCAGCCAATGAAAATGGCCGACAAAAAAGGTCCACAAATTTTGAAGCTCCAGCTTCTAGCCAATGAAAATGACCGACACAAAAAGTCTGCAGACTTACCAACGCTTTTAAGTCCACAAACTAAAGTCCACAAACGGTTGGCTCGTTATATTAGCCAATGAAAGTTACTGACACTAAAGTCCACCCAAACGGCTTAGAGCCAACGAAAACTGCGGAAACTAAAGTCCACAAACGGTAGGCTCGTTATATTAGCCAATGAAAGTTACTGACACTTAAGTCCACCAAAACGGCTTAGAGCCAACGAAAACTGCGGAAACTAAAGTCCACAAACGGTAGGCTCGTTATATTAGCCAATGAAAGTTACTGACACTAAAGTCCACCCAAACGGCTTAGAGCCAACGAAAACTGCCGACGAAACTAAAGTCCACAAACGGTAGGCTAATAGCCAGTGAAAATGCACAACACAAAATATCCTTAAGACATTTTGTTGTGACCTTGATGCAACAAATCAGTCTTTGATTAAAAAAACATTGACGCAAAAAAAAAACCACCCCCACCCAAAAATTAGTTGGGAGCGAAAATAAAATATTCCAATGCTTGCATCATAAAAAAATCCATGTTTTTGCTGGCCTAAGAACTGTATCACTTCTTACTAATTATTACGAAAATAACGGGCAAAAAAATAAAAAAATCCATAAATGGTTGGAGGCATATGAGTCAATTTAAAGCTTGATTCTCATCACCACACAACGAAAATGAAACTATATGACATCAAAGTTTCCTGCTTATTTCAGAGTTTAAGAACCCGAAGGTTCTAAAAAATCACACTTTTTTGTTCTTCTTTTAAACAAACTAAGGGCCATGTCAATGCTTTGCATATCGTTTATCATAATCAGACCTGCCAACCCCCTAACCGACCAAAGAGGAATATTTGAAGCCAAAAAGCGGAATTTTCAGGAGGAAAGAGGAATTTTCTCAAGAGGAAAGATGAAATTTGGCGCAGCAACTTGCCTTTCGCAAAGAAACACAACTTTTGGTCGATTCTACTTCTTTTTTCACCGTCACAAGACTCGAACTCTCCCCCACGCTTCGACATCTTGCAAGACTGCTAGGCGCGAACAAGGACGTTTATGGCCGGAAGTTGCAGTTCGGCTTTGAAAATCGATTTGAATATACGCACAGCAGCTGTGCCGCTTTGCATACAAGACGTTCGGTTTACTTTCTGGGCTTATTTTGGGGTGTTTTTAAGATCTTTGAAAGCGGAATTTTACGGAATAAAGCGGAAAGGCGGAAGAAATTCCGCCAAATGCGGAAAGGTTGGCAGGTCTGCATAATTGAGGATGATGATAACAACGATAATTAAAGATGAATTTAATCGATTTTCAATTGGAGCCTACGGAACGCATAGGTTCTCGAGAAACGATCACGAAAACACATCGCCTGAATTTCCACACTTCCTTGTGAATGATTTGGGAAAATATTTGACAAAGATTTAAAGGCGACTGATGGCCTTAAAAAAACAAACCCATGACATTCTATGCAAAAACGATTACGAAAACCATTCAAGCAATCAGTTATTTTCGAAAAAACCCATGAAACATAACTTGACTTTATCATGTAAATTGGAGGTTTTCTCCCCCAACTTATGAACGATTTACAGCAGCACGGTCATTTGCATATCGAGTGTGTACAACACACACAAACACACACGAAGCCAATAACGCTTAGTAGCTTAAACAAAATTTGTTTATAAATTAACTCCAATGAATCGCGCTAAAATGAAATAAAACAGCATAAAAGCGACGCTACTGCATAAAGAAAAGGCTCCTTCCAGTTTTGAAAGTCTGCTTAAAGACCCCCCACATCACATGTCACATTCCCTCTTATGCTAGGAAGATTTCTTAAAGACCCCCACATCACGTCACATTCCCTCTTATGCTAGGAAGATTTCTTACCAGCTATCAGGCATGAGATTGAGAAATTGTGATTTAGGCTGAAAAGCATCCGAAAAAGGCTGAAAAAAAGGTTGAAGCCCCCCTGAAAACCTAAGCCTTAAACACAGCATTAAAAGTGGAACTGATACATTTAGTTCATTTCTATTCACTCATAAGAAGTATTTCTATACTCAGTTGGTTTCTTTTCGATCTCAAAAATGACCTCTGGAGCCATCAAAATGCCTGAAATCAGCCTAAAGGCTGAAAAATCTCTTGCCTGGCTATAAGAGGGAAAACACGTGAAAACCGTGATTCTGACACGTGACGTGCTGGGTCTTTAACGACCTCCCGTCTGTCCAGACACATACGGGACATTCGTAGATATAAAGATGGTGGGAACGATCCTGGAGGCAGTGCCCGGAAGCAGTGCAACACCAGTAAAGTCTCGATTTTTAAAAATTATCAATATAGATAAGGCTCCTTCCAAAAAAATGGTTTGAGCTTTTTAAGCGGCACACACACACACACAAAATGCAGTAAAAAGAAATCTACGGTCAACACACTATCAAGTTCTACATTATGCTGCTTGCAAATTGAACCCCCCCCCACTCCCTCCCCCCATGCAACGTTCGGCAAGTGTAGAGTGGCACAGTGGTAGCGCGTTCGCTTCGTGTCAAGTAAACCCGAGTTCGAACCTGGGTACAGGGGATTTTTTCTCTCACTTTGCACTAGGCCTTGCGGTCTGAACGTGGAGTCTTTCGGATGAGACGATAAACCGAGGTCCCGTGTGCTCATGCACTTAGCACACGTTAAACCCAGTGGCAACGAAAAAGTTGTCATTTGGTCAAAATTTACCCCCCTCCCTTCCTTCCTCATCAGTCACACAAAAATCGCATGCACAAAAAAAAAAAAAAAAAAAAATGGGGTGGTGCGCCTCTGGCTGCGACGCGCTCTCCAGGTGGGAGCAACCCGAATTTCACAGAGACGCCTCTGTGACTATAATGTACCTAACCTAATACCCATAAGCACGTAAAGTCTCAAGAGAGACTATAAGAGCCAGCCACACGTCATCTAAAACCGCACGACTGTACAATACGATTCGATCACGCATGATCACATTTGTTCTTGGAGAACGCATGATCGAATCGTATCCGTACAGTTCGTGCGATTTTAGCTGACGTGTGGCTGGCCCTTTAGCGTTAGCAGCAGCAGCCAATCAAATTGCAAGCGAAATGTCACATGATCATTGGTTGCAGTCAACCAATCAATCAATCAATAATAATAATAAAATGAATCAATAAAGACATGTGGGCAGATTTAGCAAAGCATCATCAACATCAAAATCAAATTAAAAAAAAAAAAAAAAAAGGCAGGTGGGTATAATTTATAAAAAACATTATATCAAACAATTTTTTTTTACAAAGATGGTGGGCTAGGTTAGCAGAAAATATTAACAGCAGTTAGCCGTTTTTTTGGGGGACATAATAATTATTATTTTAAAAAAATTGCATTGAAAGTAACAATAACCATGTGATGTGAACATGGTTATGAATACTGAGACTGAGAGAGCGACACAGAGAGAGAGAGAGAGAGAGAGAGAGAGAGAGAGAGAGAGACAGTAAAACACAGAGAAAGAAAGACGAAGACAAACATTGAAAGAGACTGACACACAGAAAGATTTGTTTTTTTTATATACACCAGCGCCTTTACATTTAAGAAAGACAGACAGAGAGAGAGTGACACCAGCACCTTTACATTTAAGAAAGACAGACAGAGAGAGAGAGTGACAAATCGACACAGACACAGAGAGAGAGAGCGAGAAAAAATATATATTTGTCATGCACACACTTCATTTACACACAATTGTTTGTACACTGTACATAGTCGCAATAAAATAGCAACGAAAAATGTTCAGCAACCAACCCTTTTGCATCTACACATCTAAAAAAAAGCAAAGAAAAATAAAAAGCAACAAATTTACACCACCAGTAAACATCAAACACAATAAATGGATTTTTCAAATGTTCAATCCAAGTCTCTTTTTGGTTTTTGCTTTTAGCATTTTGTGCACTTTACTGAGAGAATCAACACTAGAAAGGGACAATTGTAACTGGAGTGTTATAACTGGACGCTAGATCTACAGCTACGTGGCAGCATTTTGTGCACTTTACTGAGAGAATCAACACTAGACAGGGACAATTGTAACTGGAGTGTTATAACTGGACGCTAGATCTACAGCTACGTGGCAGCATTTTGTGCACTTTACTGAGAGAATCAACACTAGAAAGGGACAATTGTAACTGGAGTGTTATAACTGGACGCTAGATCTACAGCTACGTGGCAGCATTTTGTGCACTTTACTGAGAGAATCAACACTAGAAAGGGACAATTGTAACTGGAGTGTTATAACTGGACGCTAGATCTACAGCTACTTGGCAGCATTTTGTGCACTTTACTGAGAGAATCAACACTAGAAAGGGACAATTGTAACTGGAGTGTTATAACTGGACGCTAGATCTACAGCTACATGGCAGCATTTTGTGCACTTTACTGAGAGAATCAACACTAGAAAGGGACAATTGTAACTGGAGTGTTATAACTGGACGCTAGATCTACAGCTACATGGCAGCATTTTGTGCACTTTACTGAGAGAATCAACACTAGAAAGGGACAATTGTAACTGGAGTGTTATAACTGGACGCTAGATCTACAGCTACGTGGCAGCATTTTGTGCACTTTACTGAGAGAATCAACACTAGAAAGGGACAATTGTAACTGGAGTGTTATAACTGGACGCTAGATCTACAGCTACGTGGCAGCATTTTGTGCACTTTACTGAGAGAATCAACACTAGAAAGGGACAATTGTAACTGGAGTGTTATAACTGGACGCTAGATCTACAGCTACGTGGCAGCATTTTGTGCACTTTACTGAGAGAATCAACACTAGAAAGGGACAATTGTAACTGGAGTGTTATAACTGGACGCTAGATCTACAGCTACTTGGCAGCATTTTGTGCACTTTACTGAGAGAATCAACACTAGAAAGGGACAATTGTAACTGGAGTGCTATAACTGGACGCTAGATCTACAGCTACGTGGCAGCATTTTGTGCACTTTACTGAGAGAATCAACACTAGAAAGGGACAATTGTAACTGGAGTGCTATAACTGGACGCTAGATCTACAGCTACTTGGCAGCATTTTGTGCACTTTACTGAGAGAATCAACACTAGAAAGGGACAATTGTAACTGGAGTGTTATAACTGGACGCTAGATCTACAGCTACTTGGCAGCATTTTGTGCACTTTACTGAGAGAATCAACACTAGAAAGGGACAATTGTAACTGGAGTGTTATAACTGGACGCTAGATCTACAGCTACTTGGCAGCATTTTGTGCACTTTACTGAGAGAATCAACACTAGAAAGGGACAATTGTAACTGGAGTGTTATAACTGGACGCTAGATCTACAGCTACTTGGCAGCATTTTGTGCACTTTACTGAGAGAATCAACACTAGAAAGGGACAATTGTAACTGGAGTGTTATAACTGGACGCTAGATCTACAGCTACTTGGCAGCATTTTGTGCACTTTACTGAGAGAATCAACACTAGAAAGGGACAATTGTAACTGGAGTGTTATAACTGGACGCTAGATCTACAGCTACTTGGCAGCATTTTGTGCACTTTACTGAGAGAATCAACACTAGAAAGGGACAATTGTAACTGGAGTGTTATAACTGGACGCTAGATCTACAGCTACTTGGCAGCATTTTGTGCACTTTACTGAGAGAATCAACACTAGAAAGGGACAATTGTAACTGGAGTGCTATAACTGGACGCTAGATCTACAGCTACTTGGCAGCATTTTGTGCACTTTACTGAGAGAATCAACACTAGAAAGGGACAATTGTAACTGGAGTGCTATAACTGGACGCTAGATCTACAGCTACTTGGCAGCATTTTGTGCACTTTACTGAGAGAATCAACACTAGAAAGGGACAATTGTAACTGGAGTGTTATAACTGGACGCTAGATCTACAGCTACTTGGCAGCATTTTGTGCACTTTACTGAGAGAATCAACACTAGAAAGGGACAATTGTAACTGGAGTGTTATAACTGGACGCTAGATCTACAGCTACTTGGCAGCATTTTGTGCACTTTACTGAGAGAATCAACACTAGAAAGGGACAATTGTAACTGGAGTGTTATAACTGGACGCTAGATCTACAGCTACTTGGCAGCATTTTGTGCACTTTACTGAGAGAATCAACACTAGAAAGGGACAATTGTAACTGGAGTGTTATAACTGGACGCTAGATCTACAGCTACATGGCAGCATTTTGTGCACTTTACTGAGAGAATCAACACTAGAAAGGGACAATTGTAACTGGAGTGTTATAACTGGACGCTAGATCTACAGCTACTTGGCAGCATTTTGTGCACTTTACTGAGAGAATCAACACTAGAAAGGGACAATTGTAACTGGAGTGTTATAACTGGACGCTAGATCTACAGCTACGTGGCAGCATTTTGTGCACTTTACTGAGAGAATCAACACTAGAAAGGGACAATTGTAACTGGAGTGTTATAACTGGACGCTAGATCTACAGCTACATGGCAGCATTTTGTGCACTTTACTGAGAGAATCAACACTAGAAAGGGACAATTGTAACTGGAGTGTTATAACTGGACGCTAGATCTACAGCTACATGGCAGCATTTTGTGCACTTTACTGAGAGAATCAACACTAGAAAGGGACAATTGTAACTGGAGTGTTATAACTGGACGCTAGATCTACAGCTACGTGGCAGCATTTTGTGCACTTTACTGAGAGAATCAACACTAGAAAGGGACAATTGTAACTGGAGTGTTATAACTGGACGCTAGATCTACAGCTACGTGGCAGCATTTTGTGCACTTTACTGAGAGAATCAACACTAGAAAGGGACAATTGTAACTGGAGTGCTATAACTGGACGCTAGATCTACAGCTACGTGGCAGCATTTTGTGCACTTTACTGAGAGAATCAACTTAGAAAGGGACAATTGTAACTGGAGTGTTATAACTGGACGCTAGATCTACAGCTACGTGGCAGCATTTTGTGCACTTTACTGAGAGAATCAACACTAGAAAGGGACAATTGTAACTGGAGTGTTATAACTGGACGCTAGATCTACAGCTACGTGGCAGCATTTTGTGCACTTTACTGAGAGAATCAACACTAGAAAGGGACAATTGTAACTGGAGTGTTATAACTGGACGCTAGATCTACAGCTACATGGCAGCATTTTGTGCACTTTACTGAGAGAATCAACACTAGAAAGGGACAATTGTAACTGGAGTGTTATAACTGGACGCTAGATCTACAGCTACGTGGCAGCATTTTGTGCACTTTACTGAGAGAATCAACACTAGAAAGGGACAATTGTAACTGGAGTGTTATAACTGGACGCTAGATCTACAGCTACTTGGCAGCATTTTGTGCACTTTACTGAGAGAATCAACACTAGAAAGGGACAATTGTAACTGGAGTGTTATAACTGGACGCTAGATCTACAGCTACTTGGCAGCATTTTGTGCACTTTACTGAGAGAATCAACACTAGAAAGGGACAATTGTAACTGGAGTGTTATAACTGGACGCTAGATCTACAGCTACATGGCAGCATTTTGTGCACTTTACTGAGAGAATCAACACTAGAAAGGGACAATTGTAACTGGAGTGTTATAACTGGCAGCATTTTCGGCTGCAGCATTTTCGGCTGCAGTGCTTCGCCTCATGGGCTGATAACGAACCTTTATTTCACAAGGGTAAAACAGAGAGAGAGAGAGAGAGAAGTCCGAGTCTGAATGGTTTAATGAGTAGGCCATTAGCCCCCTAAACCAGGTGCTCAGCAACATTTTTGGCCCCAGTGACCTTGACCTATGAACCTGGTCTAGATATCCACATGCAAAATTTGAGCATCCTGGATCCCGCGGTTCAAACGTTATCATGCCAGGTGCTCGGCAGCATTTTCGGTTCCAGTGACCTTGACCTTAAACCTATGACCTTCATTTTCGAACTTGGCCTAGATATCCTTAGTACCTATCCGCATGTAAAATGTGAGCGTCCTGGGTTCCTCTGTTCAAACGTTATCATGCCAGGTGCTCGGCAGCATTTTCGGTTCCAGTGACCTTGACCTTAAGCCTTCATTTTCGAACTTGGCCTAGATATCCTTAGTACCTATCCGCATGCAAAATTTGAGCGTCCTGGGTTCCTCTGTTCAAACGTTACTACCGTGGTAACTTAGTAACATAGATACATCAGCAACAGACAGAATTCTCTGAAAACATTACCAGCTTCGCTCATGGCTGGTAATAATGTGAGATGACATGCTATACCATACATTTTAACACGTGTTCACTGACAATTCCCATGTAACATTTGTTTCGCATTTTAATTAATTGCCCAAAAATCTTTTTTTCCCCCACCATTTTTGATTGATTGATCGACTGATAAAGGATAATCCATACTTCCGTTATTTATTTGGCACATACATGTATGCATTCATAAATGCACAAAAAGCACACAACAGAAAAAAACCCAAATTGTTTTAGCCCTTTCACCACCAACGTCGCATTTTTACACCACAATGATTTAACACCCATGTCATCAAAACTCTTGAAATCAGGGTCTGTTATTCAATGATATTGTGTTCCTAAATTCGGATTGACCCTATTGTAAACGTGCCACAGAGAAATCCCACAATATTGCAGACAAAATCTTTTCTGTAGCCAAGTAAGTTTAATGGAAATGCTTGGGTCAGAGATGGCTGGCGGTGAAAGGGTTAAATAGCAAAGTACACGCTTGGTTTGCCCCCCCATAATCTGCATTGTGACACATTAGTGTTGACATGGGCCTGTATTCACATTGAGATAGCATGAGACTTAGCATGATGCTAACTTAGAAGCTCTTCCAATGTCCTATAGGATTTAATAGGACTTTTGGAAGAGCTTCTAAGTTAGCATGATGCTAAGTCTCATGCTATCTCAACGTGAATACAGGCCCTGATCATTTCACAAATCTATGCATGCAATGATGCATAGATTGCTTACAAGTCTTTTTGTTTTCATGAAATGTAGTATTAGAGAGGTTCTTTTTGGAGAAAAAAACACACACACAAATTCATGAGATGCTTTCAGAAACTTTTCAAAACATAGTTGGTCTGTTATAGTCCCATCAACAGCTATGGTCATCTCAGGACTGTCACCGTGTAAAGTTTGACCACGTATAACAAAACACACATCCAGAGCCTTACAAACTGTTCAGAGATCAATTTAAACCCCATTCAGATTACAAGCCAATAAATGCATAAATTACCAGTTTTTAAAAAAACAATCTAAAAAATTGCTTAACATGTTCTCCTAAAAAAATGTCTCCTATTTTCATTTTTAAAAAAATGCTGCTCGGTGGTATTAAATGCTGATTTAGACTCCATTTTTGGTCTGATCCTATTCAACTTTTTTATTTTATTTTACAATTTAGGCCTGGGATTAAAACAAACAGCATGAAAACACACAACACGAAAACCGTCCGAGTTCTACTCTTTCTTATTCAAACTTTCTTATTCAAAGCAACTAATTCAAACCTCCAGACTGCATGGTTCATTTACCTAAAAACAAATAAGAGAAGAAGAAGAACAACAACAACAAAATTCAACTATCAAAAGACCTGATCTATGTGACATTTCATAAATTTAAAAAAAAAAAAAATTAAATTCTGCCCCTCTGAATTTTTTCCCCCCAAAAATATTTTTATTCTATTTTTTTATTTTTATTATTTTAGGAAAATACCATCAGTTTCCACCGAATTTACTGTAGCAAATTCCCAGCATTATTATTATTATCATCATTTCAAATTTTTGTTCCAGAAATTATCTTTCTCAAGGACTATCATCATAATCATTAATTTCAAGTCGTTCTTTTCATCATTTTTCATGGACATTTCAGAATTTATTTCGTACAGGTTCATTCTCAGGGATCTCAGGCATGAAACTGGATGAAGATC